>CABFOQ010001692.1:0-12462 GCA_900660455.1 Gephyroberyx darwinii | reverse complement strand
GTCAGGCTTGGGGACCAGGCCTATCTGGTCATGTGTATTGATATTGCATTGACCTGAAGGACCTGCAGTGAGCCACAGAACATTACCTCATCAGTAACACTAGCTGCATTGTGCTGAATTTTGCATGGTCACATTGACCTGGTTAGTCCTTCATTATTCATAGCAAGGGGAGGAAAGCAGCAAAATGAATGCACACACACACACACACACACACACACACACACAGGCATGCATGCATATCTAAAGGAAGAGGCCATGGAAGATTTGGAGGAGCATCAGGTCAGAGAGAGAAGTAGATGGTGTGATTGACGCTCTTGGCTTTACTGCTTGAAACACAATAGCTATCTGACCATATTGTGTGTGTGTGTGTGCCTGTGTGTGAACTCAATCAGTCCTTGGGTCGAAAAGGGTGCGGGAGTAATCCAGCACAGGAGACATAACACCCCGACCATTAGCAGGCCATCTCACATAACCCAAGCGCTGGCGGCTGACAGACATGTGTAAACACATGGCAAAGGTTCTCCATATTCACCACCGCCTCAGTATTCAGCACCTCACTGCCTCTCTTTTCTCTCCTTCTCTTCACCCGGGCGGCTCACAAATATTTGTCATGGCCCATGCAGGCTCTCAGAGGGCAGGATTAATGGTGCTGTGTGCTGCACGCCCAGGGCCAGACAAAGCCTGCCCATCTGGAGCCCCTGTGTCTCAGAGAGGCCCCCGCTCACGGCCCGTGACTGGGGAACAGAGGCAGCACACAGGGCCTGGTCGGGGGGGATCTATAGGCGCCACTTCATAAATGGGCAGAAGTCTTGGGCAGTCCTGCAGATGAATAGAGTGGGCGTCTCCATCTTTTGATCTGATTGGGAGGAAGAGGGTCCAGCATGTTGGCTTGGACTTGGTGCCATGCCAAATGGATCACATTTCCCCTGCCAGCTGATTAAACAGCCATATCTGCGTCCATCACTGGGGCCTCACCCAAACAAGAGCAGCAGCCAGGGGGAGATAGGCACTGCTGCCTGATGTCTGTTACAGCTTTTGCTTTTTTGGGAAACCAGCCTGGTTCACATAAGTGGACAAAAGTATTCTCGTTCGGTTCTGTTTTTAGTCACTATTTTACTATTTTGGGAATTAGCGATTCTCATTTAAGTTCCCAGTTGGTCACATTTGGTGATTACATATTAGAAGACACTGTGTGACAGAGTTGGCAATAGAGATAGAAAACAGATGCACTGCGGAGCTATTTGGCAGGCGGCTGCACAGACACCTCTTAAGTGTGGAGATGTCAACAGAGAAAAAATGTACATTGGAAAACCATAACAGTTTTAGTGTGCTGCTCAGTCTTTGTTGATCTTAAGTGAGCTCTTATAATCATTCTGGGTGAACTTACCTAGACCCCATTTATTAGTGGGACTTTTCCCATAAGCTAACAAACCATTCTGTAGAGCAAATTTGTTCAGCTCTGTTCCATCTGTCCTGTCCTGATCCATCTCATACCGTCCCATCCCCTGTTCTGTTCTGATGGTTTTTGCTTTCACTATTGTTAATGTGTCTGGTCGTATCAGGCTGCTTTGTGTTCTTGTTTACTGCCTTGTGTGGCTGCTGTCTGTTCCTATGCGACCTGTCCTCAAGCATGTTTGTGCTTCTCCTCTTGCAGGCCAAGTGATGAGAGGCACCCAACGGTGACAGCTGATGGCACTGTAGACAACCTGGCCCAGGCTGTCGACATGATCCTCAATCAGAGGGGACACTGAAGACAAGGCAGTGGACCCCAGAGCCACAACAGACTGGAGCCGCTTGCCCTCAACACACTGACAGCATCAGTGATATAGACTTGCGCCCAATAGTATTTGCAAAATAGTTCTTAGTGTTTATTTAAAACCTAATTGAAGAAAGAGATGGGTAGAGTGTACCGCATCAGGATGATGCAGGTAACTTGAGTAGTATCCTGCAATGCCATCGTCCAATATATGAAACCCCACCCATCTGGTATTCCACACATATTAAAACAATGACATTTTTGCAAAATACTATTTCCCAGGTGTAGACACTGAGCCATTTGAGAAAGTTAGACGAGATAGTCCTGAACACTGTAGAGCTGTACTATGCATTTGTCAGTAGATGATTGATGTAGATAAGATACCTCATGTTTACATGAATGTGCCGATAACCAGCTGCCTGTCAGTCAGAAGGGAAAAGTAATAATAAGATGTGCTGGGAGCGCCTCCGTAATTGTCACTCAGTCAGCTCCCTGCTGAGATACTGTATATGAAAAGACATGTCATGTCGCTTTGAAGTCAAACTGGGAATGCACACAGAACTAAAGTGCAGCAGCAGTGCAATCTTAACATACAGTACATGTTGTAGGTAACCTATTATATGTAAAATCATCATACAAAAAGATGCACAACTTTAATAAATGTAGTGGAGAGAGTATTTGACTTTGACTATCATGAAGAGTATTGAAACAAATGGGTTAATTTTGATCTGTTAAAAACATTTGTCTCAGACGATTTGTCGGAGCCATTGTCACACTACGTTTTTGTAAGGACTCAAGGTCTCAAATCGCTGGGGAAAATAAAGCCTTGGCCGTGGCTTGTAGTGGAATTCATATCAGAGCAGCTTTTGTTTTACAAAAACAAATCAAATGCAGAAACCAGCAGAGTGATGATTTACGCTGGTCCTTGAGCTCACGTTTCCTTCTTTGAAAACAAAGGCCAAATGAGTTCCCTGTCATCACACTAGCACCACACATCTACAACTGCTTCCATTTTACTTACTTTGTCATATAATTGTTGCATCAATAATAATTGTTCATTTCATTGTAACTAATTATAGGCAGGTGTAATGCATTCATTTTTTCTCAATGAAATTAAATAAAACGATGAGGCAGAAAATGGTTGTTGGGCTACAATCCATGCCAGTTGGATTGTTGAGGCCTCTGGAACTGGAGCAGAAAAACAAATCATTCTCCATCATTGCCCCCAAGGTTTCAGTGCACCAAATAGATTTATCAAGAACAAAAGAACTTTGCCAAGTGATTTATTGAGGTCTTCACCGTTAGCTGACACAAGCATGAATGTTTGTGGGCAATTAAACGTGATGAAATGCTACAAAGTGTTATGAAACTCTGGCTTCAGCTGGGCCCAGTCGTAACCCTAGAGCACCACTCCTATTTCTGATTGGGAAATAAATATTAATGTACACTGCAAAGTACTAGCAGCTGTTCATCACAGTGGCAGTCAGTATTCTAACAGATTACACATTGTTTGAGCCAGTGTTTTGTGCATTATGTCGCTGCCCATCAGTGTTGAATGTTTGACTGTCAAATTCATTCACTAGGCTGAATTAGAACTTTATTTCCAGTTGATGTGAGGGCGCTAACGCTGAGGGATGTAGGCCGCCGTTTTCAACACCTCTGACAGGCACTGCACTCGGCACCTTCAGCAGGCTCGTCATCACTACCTGTTAACACGCCCCGGGGCTAGCTGGTTGATAACCACACCTCTTGGACCTCTCGAGGTCATCCACCCATTTTACACAAGTTAAAAATTAGGAGCGGTATACGTCAGGAGGCCCCTCTGGCAGGTAAACAGTCACATATTCCTCCTTAAGTGCAGGAAATTGATTACTTCACTGTGGCCTTAGACTAAAAGCAAGATTGCCTTTCAAATAACAGAGATGACCTCATTTTAGTGGACATGTCTGGACATGTATGACCTCACTGCTGCTGGCCGGTATTGACAGGCCTTCATACTGAGTCAAATCCTTAGCTGGCTGTCCTGTCAGGAGTGCAAGAGCACATTACTTTGTACTTAATAACATCTGAATTGTGTTTAGTGTCATTGACTTGCTATTTGACTGCAGTTCACCTCACTGGTGAGACACACTGAGTGTGTCTTACTCTGCTTAGTGTAATTCAATGTAGCTTTAAGGCAGATTTAAACAAAGCCTTTATTCAGTCGACAGTGCAGTAGTTGGGAACTCATCTCATATATAATGCTCAGCTTCATGATCCAATATTGGCATTCCTCTTGGAAATGTCATTCCCAATAACTGGAATTGAATAGAGACACACTTTGGCAAGATGTCTATCTTAAAATAAATCTAGCACAATCACAGCACAACATGATTATGACTGTCTGTAAAAGTGTCCCCACCCATGCTTTCCCGTTCTGCCTCTCCAACCTCTGGTCATTAAGCTGATGATCTCATTACCTTATTATGTTGATTGACACCTCAGGGACACGAAGCCCCGTAGCGTGTCTCTCATCAGGAAGAGGAGTAAGGCTCTCTGTTAAAAGTGTCCTGCCTAGTCTCCAGCATCCAGCCCATAACATTCCCCTGGGGCCTCATTTATAACAGGTTCCTGCACACCAATTTTGTGCTTATGACCAAGAAAAGTTGATGCCAAAATCTGTGGATTACACTGATTCGCTCCCATTCACTGTGTTAAATCAAAGACTAAACTACAGCACTTTTGCATGAACGGCGTAGATATAACCTACATTTGTTTTTATTCAATTTATTGGACTGATTATACAATAAAATCAAGTCAAAACATTTTTAGAAATGAGGCCCCTGGAGTCCACTCTGCCGGTTCCAGACACACTGCTGCAGTGTTTCTCTGAGCCGACATTCATATATGTTTTTATGTCATCTATTTGCGTTGAGCTCCTCTTACATGGCACGCACACTGCTGCTCTTGTAGCGCACCTGCACTTACCCACCTTAACTGCCAGCTGTGTGTTACCTTGAGCTTTCATCTCCGCTCATTTGGCTCTTCCTGTTCAACAGGAAATGGTGGGTCAGCTGACCAGACGGCGCGGCACACCTGCAGCTCAGATTCCACCATTATCCATGGAAACACACGTTTGTTTTGATAGCAGCCCATTTTTTGTCCCCTCCCTTTTGTATGTGATGGAATGGTCCATGAGGAGCCCTCTTGCTCTTAGTAGCCAAGCCACATGGTTTCCCCACATTTTATCACTCTCCTTCCCTTGCAGGCAGCTGTGCCAACAACACTTTGACAGTGCTCTATGGTGTGGGCGGACTCTGAAACTTCAGAACTCTTTGGTTTTGGATTGGAGGCCCATATTCCCTCCCTCTCCTCGCCCTCTGTGTCTTTACAAGCAATGTGAGATGTGTCTCAGTTCATACAGAGAGCACTCTGTACTCTGCTAACATGGTCACGGGCGTCATGGGCCCCTCAACGGACACGACCCCTACACAACTGTACAATGATGCCTGGGAGACTTGGCTCTGTAGACACAAAGCATGACCCCGTAATGTCATCCTTGAGCGTGTGTGTATAATTGGAGTGAATGGGCGGTTATATGTCACCAAGTAGTGTAAACGAACTGTCCTAAGGAGTGTAGACACCAGCGTGCAGAAGGTTTGAAGGCCTATCAGATCTGACTCCAGATCTGAGGTGGTGTCTCTAACACAGCGGTCCAGGGCTCTCTCCTGTGGAGGTGTCCTATACGTGACGTGAGTAGGCTTGTATGACCTTGACACATCTCTTGCCTTGAGGTAGACTGTTGCTGTTGAGACAAAGGAGTTGTCTCACACTTAATCTTAGGTTTGGTCTTCATGAAACAATCAAAATGTCGAATTGTGACATTCTACATGGCATGTTTTCCTATCTTCAAATACAGTACAGCCAGTATTTAATGTGGCAATAAAACTCTGCATGGTCAATGTCTCATCAACATCTACAAGTTCTAGACCTCCAGTGGACCTCAAGGTGAAGTGTACTCATCCGTGTATCAGCTAACACACAGCTCCTCAGTTTCACTACAAAAGCATCAGATGAAGCTCAACTGGAAATGTTTTGTGGCAGGCTAGTACTGGCGGAGTGCTTTTCACCTCAACCACATGAGAGCTGCCAAGCGGGTGTGGGCATAGCTTTTGTTGGCACTAAGAAAAGCACCAGGACCTACATTCAGTTTCATGTCATACACTGTTTTGACTTTGTTTATTTGAAGAGTTTTGTTCCAAAATGAGTTATCCACCACTTGAGAAAATGACATCTGCACTTACAAAATGACTGATAGCACAAATTAAAACAAATTATGGGTCTTTGCAGAGGATAATGGGTAGCTTATGTCCTTGACAAAATGTTACTAGATTGGAGTGTCTATATTGTGAAGTGTGTATATTTTCGAGATATTGAATTTGGTGAACTTCAGGTAATTGGATTGAATGGATATGTAGCAATTAAAGGGGAACTCTTCAAATATTACCACGTAGAGAAAAAACTGTTGTAGTTAATGAAGAAAAATCCCACCAGTACTGTCGGCTACATAGTGCCAGTAAAAGCTAAATGTAGTGTGACCCGAGTCATCATCAGACCAGATAATTGTGCATAACCTACAACAACAATGCAACGAGTAACCACCACCATGTTTTGTCAGTGCTGGTAGGGGTCCCGGACAGGCATGCTGCAGAGCAGTGTCATGGCATGCCCCTCCTGTTGTGCTCCTATCTTCTCCCCGAACACAGCCTCCTTTCTTTTCTGTCACTCCGCTGATTAAAGGTTGGGGCCCTCAGTCTCTCTGTCTGCAGCACAGCACGTTTACAAGGGTTCTGTTTACCCATTTCCTCAATTCATTACCCCAACAAGGCTTAACCAGTGAAAAGAGGCAGCTTGTAATACACCACAGGCAGCTCTGTGACAGCGCAAAGACGACCTTACTGTGCAAGCGTACAGATACTCAGGCGACAGCATTAATCCAGTCCATTACAAGAATACGTTGGCCTTTTAGGCACGTTTAAGCCCACAATTATGCTTTGTGTGGTATTTGAGCCTGGGGTATAGTATGTCAACCAATCCTCAAATTACTCAGCCACTCTTAAATGAGGGGACTTTTTTTTTCTTTCCTCATTTTTATATATGAGAAGAATGACTGATACGGTCGCAGGTCTAAACCAACATGCTTGTAATATAAAGCTGTACTTGAGCAGTGATAAAAAAAAAAAAAGACAGCAAAAGGCTAGGTTTCACACAGGCACCACAGTTGGGGAGGGGAAGCAGAGCAGCAGCAGCAGCAGCAGCAGCAGCAGCAGTCCTGACACATGGCCCACATTCACAGCCGCCTCCCACGTCACTGTGCTCCTTAGAGAAAAAGCCCCTTTTGTTTCCCAGCGCAGGGAGGGAGGTCTCTGGGGTGAACCGCCGCTCAGCTTCGCCACTCCACCCGCCGTTAAAAAAAAAGTGGGGGGAGAAAAAAATGGGGACCGGACTTCCCACCACTGCCTGGCGTCCCCCCTGCCCACTCCCTGCTTCAGCAAACAAACACAGGCTCATCAGAGGGTGTCCGTCAAGGCCCCTCACACTACCACCAGTAGTACTACTACTACTACTGTTGTGGTCGTTTTTTCCCTGCTACTTAATTGGGTCAGCCTGCACTGTTGCACTAAGGACATCTCTAACAATAACCTTGCTGTTGATGCATGTGCTCTGCTAACCCTAACCCAGTGTATCTATATCACGGCCCATGCAGTTTCCATTCCAGAAGTAAAGACACTGAAATAACGTGATTACAAATGACACATTTAAAACTGTGTTTATTTGTATAGAAATATGTTCATGTTTTACATAGCTTTGTAGTTACAAATTGTAAAAAGAAAGAATATTAACGCTATTAGCATCACTAAGTTTCTCTCAAACAAAGAGGAGCACAGATCTTGGAGAATAGCCCGTCACGTTATTGGGTGAAATGTTAAGCTCGTCAATATACTTTGTGGGTTTGTGTGTGCGTGCAGCTCATTGCTCAGTAAGAGTGAGAGGGGCTTTCCTAACAGTAGCTCTTAAAGTAGTCTCCATTTCTGTCCATCATGTACCCATGTACTGTAGAAGAACGTCAGAGAAACATTCACCATTTCTAGTGCAGAGAATTGATACAAACCTGCTGTGTATTCTCTCCATACCTAGTACAATGACAGGTATCCAGGCTTACAGAGAAATGCTTTAAGACCCCAGTACAATAGTACCCCCGCCCCCATTGACTTACTTGTTCTCCTGAGACACAACTGAGATACTGCAGAAGGGGGGAGTAGCTTCTGACTACACACGGTCCCCATTGGGCCCCTGGGCCACAAAGCTCCTGCTCAATCTCTCCTTGTGAAAAAAGTCAAGGCAAGTGCTGGGGCACTCCCCGCATTAGCTATCCACTTGCTTTGTCCTTAAGACTATCAGCATGGTTTACTTACTGTACCACCTAGTGATCCACTTTCACAGTCCCTTAACCCCTGAAGGGGAGGCAGTTCAGGTCAGTTCCTCTCAATCTGCTCAATGTCAATCTCGCCTCCCAGCTGATACATGTCCTTCCTTGTGCTACACAGCCCCGCCCACCGGGGCTCACGATCCTTCCCATTGGTTGTCCCTGCC
Source organism: Gephyroberyx darwinii (assembly GCA_900660455.1). Lineage (NCBI taxonomy): Eukaryota > Metazoa > Chordata > Actinopteri > Trachichthyiformes > Trachichthyidae > Gephyroberyx > Gephyroberyx darwinii. The sequence continues at coordinate 4,073 of CABFOQ010001692.1, read as the reverse complement.
GTCATGTCGCCGCAGTCTGGGGAATTCCAGCCCAGCTCCTCGATAGTGGGGTCCGTCGCCATGCTCCTGGTGACCTCGCCCTCTTTGGTCCGGGGTGAAACGTCCTCCGAGTCCTGTTCACTCTCAGACAAGAAGTCGGTCTCACATTGAGCGGTGCTCCTGAGAATGGGGAGGGCCTGGCTTGACTGGCAGCTGTCTTCCCCTGTGATCCCAGGGCAGCTGAGGCTGTGGAAATTCCGCAGTTTCTGTGGAAAGACAGAAAGTTTGTTTAGGAAAAACAAGAGAGACTTGAGCTGCCTGATGTCCTGCCATCACCATGATATAATAACAGGAACATTCAATATTTTTATAGTAACAAACTTGTCTTCACATAGCACATGGGTGGTATTAATATGAATGAATATGGAGGTTAAGGAGTTATTGTAGTTTGAAGAAAATATGTTTTTTTTGTATCATCAATATGCAACTTTATGCAGCAACGTGCACCAAAATCGAATCGGATCATCTACTCTATAGGGGGTAGCTGTGGTATAAGTCTCTACCATTATTCTTGAGCGATTGTGTTCACATACACACAGACAGACACACAGACGCCACCATGACAGCATAATGTCCTGCATACCATGTACCATGGTGGTGGGACGTAAAAATGTCATGTACTTCTGAGAGACTAGCATAACCTGACTGGTAGGAGACACGCACATGTTCCCCATGCTGACTATTGGCAGGTTTCCACACTGGTCTCCATTGTAATGGTATATTTGGTTCGCAAATCAAAAAACAACAACTTTTCCTCATCTTACATTATGACTACTCTCCTCACTACGACACAAGCCCAAGTCTAATACGGCCATCCTCTGAATACAATCACTCCACTGTACTCATATACAGCATGTGAGTGAGCCACTGAGTATCAGAGCTGAACAACAAGGAACATCAAATATAATAATTTAAAAAAAACTAACAAGAAGGGTATAAATTTAGCCTGCGTTAAATACTGAAGCAACTGGTGGCTGTATGAGTGACGAAATCCGAACTAAGCGTGCAAATTGAGGTCCAGAGGGAACCCAGGCAGCAAGTGGCCAGATACCCAAAGGGCAGACATCGCTCATCTCAGCCTTTTGACTTTGCTGGCCTGCCACTGGCGCTGCACAATGAACACATACATCTGGGAAACCCGGCAAATTCCTTAGGCAAATCCACATGTGCCAGCGCTGCTGCAGGCGTATCAAGGCCCACGACAGCTGGGCCTGCTGCAGTAGGAGGCTGTATTACAGAGGCCTATGCACTCTAGACAGCTAGTGTGGAGTAGGCAGGACAGCTGTCTCTCCTGACGACCTCTATGCTGTTAGGCCAAAAGTACACAGGAGAATAGGGCCTCTATGAACAACCTCCATCACTCATGTTACTTATGTAATACTGAACAGGCATGGAGTTGTTAGGGCCGCAACCCACACACATATGAACACAGTAAATTGCTTTCACGCACACCCATGCGTGCACATGCAGCGTTTGGCACTTGTCAATAGCTCAGATCGGGAATATGGAGACTACCGAGTTGGCTACAGCTACAGATAAGGCTGGAGGAGAAGGGAGGTGACAGTCTTGTGATCCTTATTCCAGAGCCACCAGTAGGGAGAAAGGGCTCTGCACCGGACCAGCAGTAGATCAAAGGAGCTCTGCTGTTTTACTTGGCTCTGGTCAAACGGGAACATTAGTCAGCACCCAGCCAGCGTCACACCGCTGCCCTCTGCATTAGCTTTTCAGTCTGGACAGAGTCAGATCTTTGGCCCGGACCCTGGGACCAAACCGATTAAGGCCATGAACGGTCCCGACCTTAGTAAAAAATAGCTGTGTTTAGCCAGACCAAGAATAGCTTTCATCTAACAGAGGAAATGTTCTACAGAGAGAGTTTCAGGCTTTTATACTTAGATATTACAGGCAAAGGACAGGGATGGCTATCCTCTTTGATAGAGTATCATCTCTCAGTTACTGTACCACATTAGAATGAGGGCCATTAAATAAACACTGCTGGTGTCCAATTCTTGCCTCGTACCATCACATACCCTCTGAATGGTGAAATGGAGAGGAGAGCAGGACGGCTCCTCATCCATAATGACCTTGACTCCGCCAATAAAACCTGATCAATAGCTCATGAGGCCCAGTTGTGGCAGCAATCCACCCACTGAGCTGAATTTACAGAAATCAATATCTCTTTACCCAACACACATCCCCTATGCGACGATCTATAATCTCTGCCACAGCTGCTCTACTTCCTGACATTCACAGAGCCACAGCGAGCCACACAGAGGGTAGCAGTTTCTCCCTGGGTAAACTATACCCAGGACACTTCAGAGACACACTCAGCACTATGATGAATCCTTGAATAGGGTGACTTTGTAAAAAGTGTGAAGCACAATAAAGCACTTGTGTTGAGTGACAAGCAGGTTTAGCCTATGAACAAAAGGAGAGCAGCCAACATTTAACCCTCATCTTGATGTGTCTTCCCCCTTTGCTTCCACTAAACAGCCATTCATGGCTACATACTTGACAGATTTTTAGTCTGTCCTGACTAACAGGCTGCATGCCACAGTAGCTCTACAGACCAGCTATATTCCCCTGGGTTTAGTTGCATGTATCTGGGCCAGGAAGTCTGGAAATCATTTTCCTCAGGGCCTCTAAACCAAAGTCACTTGAGAGGAATTAAAAGGAAAAAATTAAGCAAATCTGCCTATTTCATATGAAGCCATAAAACGCTGTTTCATGCTTTCAAAGACAGGGCCTCTCTTTTACCGGAGCTGAAAGCCATAGCGTCATAGCAGTACAGTCTAGAGGAACAGAAAACACAATGAAGATAACCTTGCGCTGAGATGATGAACAACAGGAAAGACCCAATGCAAACAAACTCAGCACCCTGAAGTTTCTCTGTAAAAATATTGTTGGTTGCCTCGCCTAAAGCTCTACGCTGACCTCCTCCCTGTTTGGAGTGTGTGTGTGGCGTCCAATTGTCGTGTCACGGCAGCCCTGTTGTTAAGGCACCGCTGAACTCTGAGTGCCTCTCAGAGGGACCAAGTCCAGTCCTGTGTTTACGATCCAGCCGGCGTACGTGTGAAACATTACTACGTGTGTGTCTGTGCGCGCTCTTGAAGCAAAGCCTGCCAGGATGTAAAGGTTGTTGGTTGAAACATGGTTTACTTCTCGTACTGCTCTTACACAAGACCATAAAGAGGAAAAGTACTGGGAGGAACATGCGCTGGGTTGAATTAGTGCTAGCATCTCTTTATGAGCAAACTCTCACCTGTGACACTGCCTCTTTACTCATACTTTGATCGTCATAAACCATTTCTTACACCGGTAACACAAATAAAAAAAGGGCCATGCTTCACTTCGCACTCCAATTCGACAAGAGCGAATACACACCCACATATTGGAATGTGACCCAGAACGGGCTTGCATGAAAGATCCCATTCATTTAATGACAGTGTCTACAGAAATGCTTTGAGGTGTGTTTGGGGGGGAGAACTGGACACAATGGCATGACCTTTGAAGTGTTTGTTTATCCAACATGGAAGGAACAAACCGCCGCAACTACAGAGTGTAACCAGCTCTTGTAAGTGAGACTGATTGACCTAGCAGAGCTTCCAGCTGGCCTGGCTGCTTCCTGTGGGAGCCCTTCATAATCCTCGTTTCATGTTCTGGACTATAACGGGTTCAGTAGATGAACACATGTCACAGAAAATGACATTAATGATGTGGAAAGGAAAGGGCCATGAAAATAGCTTGAGGTAAATGATATGACACGCTCAGGTACAACATGAAATTTAATGGTAACTAACTAACAGACAATAAAGATTGTATAACAGACATCAGATGATGTTATACACATACATACATACTCCTTGCCCTTTAAGACAAACTGCACCTTATCTGCTTTGTGTTGAAGATATATTGGCCTAATTCAATACCATACAAAGCCAGTTCCTCTCTCTCATCTCTTTTACAGTCTCTTTTAAAGTCACAGTTTGAAATACCAACCTGGGTCATCTTGGCCAGGTCCAGGGAAGGCCTCTGTT
>CABFOQ010001690.1:0-12022 GCA_900660455.1 Gephyroberyx darwinii | reverse complement strand
GACTGACATACTGCTCACATCAATCATGAGCAGTGCACAGACTGACTGAAGTCTGACCGTTGTCACTCTTTGGTCAATAAGAGAAAAAGGGGCTACCTAAATTGCAAAGCAAAGGATGCCTCTACCACTTTTTATGTCACATGAAAGTGTCCATTAGCTGGCAATTCTGTGTTACGATTTTGAAAAGGGACCAATCAGACAAACGTTCCCCCTTACACAAAGGCCTACACTGCCAATCAGGCACAAGTATCCCCAGATGCATACTGCCCCATCTCTCTCTTGTCCCACTTGCTGCCAACCACTGCTTCAAGGGCAAGTCGACATCAAGATGAGGATGGCTCACCAGGGGAGCCCCCGAGCAAAGGGGAGCTGAGAAGAAATGGACCAAGAGAAGTAAAAGCAAGCGAGGAAGTGTACAAAGAGAACAAATCTATATTTTGATAAACAAATCAACTATCCATGGCTTCAGAGGAAGTTCGTGAGCAGAAAAGGGGGCCAGAATGTAAGAAAAAAAAAAATTAGGTGCAAATGTGAATAGCAAATTTGGCATCATGAAATGGAGTCAAAGTCCTGAGAAAAGAAGGGAAGAGAATTTGTTGTCTTGAGGGGTGGGTGAAGAGTCGCTTTCCCCACGAGCACTGGAAAAGTGTTTTCTGAAACACAATGAGCGATGACAGACTCTTGACTGTAAAGAAAGACATGGGGACGACAAAGGATGGACGCTGAGATAAACAAATGAAAAAAAAGATAATGCATTTTTGTAACTTTGTTTACCAGCATGACTACTCTGCATGACTGTCTTTTCTGCAAGCCCTTAGTTGAAGACAAGGGTGCTAGAGATACAAAAAATATATATAAAATGAATTTAAAAAAATGTTATATGCAATTAATGTTTTAAAAAAAAGATTATAATGAAAGAGAAGAGCTATATTTTGTTTTGAAAAGTAAAAAAATGTGAATATTGAAACATGTATGTTTGCAAAGTACACCCTGAACTATGTTTTGTTTGATGAAATCTCTCTGCTACTACTGCCCCACTTTCCTCATCCAATGTTTTGGACCGCTGCCATTGTTTTCATTTGTAATGCATCCAGCAGTATATTTTGAATACCATTCAATCAAAAGCGATCATTCAAGACTTCACCAAACCTTAGCATTTGTGCAAGGGAAGTTACCCTTTGTTATCACTCACAAGCTCCATGTTTTCCTCCCTTGAATCATTTGCACAACTATCGTAGCAGCAGCAGCTCTAAAACAACCGCTCTCCATACTGCAAGTTTGACTGGTTGATAATATACAAAGTTTGCTTTTTTCCTTTGGCAATAATATACAAGAGTTGTCATATGATTGTAGCAGGGCAAATGGAGATCCTCGTGGATATCTTCAATGCCTCATTGTTTAGAGATTTTTAAGGGTCTTGGATGTCCCATGGCAGGATTTTGCTGGAATAGGCAGTCCTCTTCCACTAGTCCTCAGGAGAAAGATGGGAGTAAAAGTTATCTAATAAAGTTATCTAATAAAGACCTGTGACTGGTTACGAGAGATACTGTACTGGCCAATAGTCAAGAGAGATTTCAGGTTTGCATGGAACCAACTGCCATTCCAAAGTTTGTGTGTTTTCTAAAGGACTCAGGTGTGTTGATGGTGTGTGTGGATCTAGGTGGTTTGCTATTTTATTTCTTACATAATAAATTCTAGTATATAGATAACGATAATGTGAACACCTCACAGTGATGTGTAAAAAAACGCATGCATTATGACTTGATTGTCAATCTCTCGAGGGGGAACACAGTCTCGACATATCCCCTTAACCTCTTTTCGTTGTTTGTCATGAATCCAGTCCTGATAACTATGAACACTGTGCCGTGTCGTAGAGCAGCAACGTCTTCCTTCGAGAGACAACTGAACACTACTCACACTCGCAGTGTCAGCATGAGTGTGTAGAAGTAGCTCGTCTTCGTTATTAGGTGGTCAGGTCTTGCATCCGTCATTACACATGGCATTACCATCATCCAGCTGGCTAGTTGGCAGCTCACCACAGCTCACAGCGCACAACACAGTCATGCAAACACCCATCAAAAAGACCCAGAGCTTCCAAACTGATGTCATTGAAGTACTTAAAATGTTGAGAGAAAGAGAGAGGATGAGAGACACCAGTGGCCACCGAGGGGAGGTTGATGTTGAAATATGTGTCGTGCAAAAACTTCTCATTGTTGAGCAGGCTAGGTCAAATGTGGGCTCTCCAAGCACCTCATCCTTGGTTGGTATTCCAAGTAAGGGTTAAGGCCCTGGCTGGACCAGGGCTCAGCTCAGGCAGCTGAACAATGGAGCTCTGTCCATCCCTAGTACATTACAATTGGAGGCTCGCCAGTAGATAAGACTTGTGATGTAGACTGGAGAGGCTATTTAAGGATTCTGATGGGTCTACACTGGTTTTACAGGGTCTATAACTTTTGTCTACTTCCAAAAATGTTCCATGGGTTTTTTTTTAGTTCCCTTTTCCCTTTAAAACTCTGATTTCAGTTCCCATTTTAGAAGGCATTAAGCAACTATGGCTTTGGGTGTTGCAAAGTGAGACTTTTATGAATATTTCAGAGGTAAACTTCCAGCAATGGTGTGCACACTTGCAAAAACTCTGTGCTTCATCCAGCAGCTTGCGTTGGGTGTAGCAAAGTATTGTCATTTTATTTTCTTTAGTTTGCCATTGCTTCATTCTCTACATTGTGACTGCCCTGCCCATGTCAGGCTGAAAAAGATGTCTTTCCTTTTCTATTGCATAATACTGCCATTTGATTTAGTCATGTTGAATAGAATGAGTTACAATGTCAGAGTGCTAAGTCTGTTTTATCTTTAAAAGAAAGTTTGCAAGCCGTTATGAAAATGTTATCAACATGGGCTACATAACACTCACATAACCAAAAGAACAAAAATGCTTTACATGGTGAGCAGGTGCCACTGTTAACCTAAAGGTTACAATGCTATGACATAACCTCTCCAGCTGTTCAGAAGGTGTTATGTGGTCCTTGTGTGCCATGTTATCCCCCAGCATACCCTATCCCTTTGCTTTGTGTGCCTGTTGTTTGAAAACGAAACATTAATCAATTTATGTTTGATATGATTTTGCTTAAATTGAGGATATGCAATCTGCACCACTAATGCCACTGATCGACACTTACTGTATGCTCCCTGAAGCACAGATGTTCTGTCATCAATTCAAATGATTGCAACCACATGCATAGTGGCTCTATGACTTGCCATAGACTAACTTAGCAACACAATCATCTTCATCAAATTTGTGAATTATCTAACCGATGAGAATAGAGTTGTTTTAAATCAAATGTTATCACAGTGCATAGACATGAAATATATATATATATCTTGATTATCTTATTTTGATTACATATTTTGATTACATTATACATTATATTTTACATTATATTATGTTTTGACATATCGCAGATTTTAATTGATAAACATTCCAAAAGTCATACCAAAACACATACATCTAATATTATTGATGAACATCATGCATTCCTGTAAGCATTCCAAAGATGAAAGATGTATGTTCATTTTACATGCCATCCTACTATATAAAACAGACTTAGGTACTATTCCATTGTACTGCGGTCATAGGAGGAGAATAAATGGGGAGAAGAGGTGGTCACTGGAGTATCTGGTTGTGACTTATGCCGGATTTTATTTTTGAAATGTTGGAACACAAAGAACAACTCATCAAGAACTGTATAAAGTATATTTCAATGGAATGTTCATGATCTATCTTTTTATATTTTGAAGAAAAAAATAGAAACATATCAATAAAGTGTCATAATTGAACATATTTCGACTATTGAGACTTAAAATGTATGAATGTCAATGCGATCTAATGTGAACCAATCTCCATAGCAGCTTGAATGAACAACTGATTAACATGAGATGCTTTTTCAAAGACATTAAAATTGCTTAAAATCATTGAAATGAAATTCAAATAAATGAAAAAGTGAAATCAATGATGTGCCAATTTGTGTCAGATTTCTAACTGATAAGCTGTATGTTCCTGTGCATAGTGTATGAATTAGTCGGATACTATACCACACAGTATTGATCATCATAGTTCACTATTCATTTGCCAGTCATGAACAGGATACCTCAAAACCATGAATATGTGAACTTGTGATTTAATGTGAAAACACAAATATAATTTGTATAATTTGTGTGTAATTTAAGAAATTGAAAGGGGATGTTCAAATTGGTGGCTGAGAGATGAGGACATGGTATATTTTGATGCCCTTCTTGGCATGTCAACAAAGCTCTGTCATATTTTGTAACCTTGTTGAGTAAATGAAGACAAATCATTACTGTTTATATGAAGATCTAGGGATAAAACAAGGAAAGTACAGGAGGTGGACAAAATAACGCATGAAAAAGGACTTCAGTTTTGAAGTAACTAAATTACAACTACAAAAGCAGCAACACAAGTAAGTAATATTAACTGTAATTAGCAATTAGCAGTATGTGTCAGCTTTAAAAGAAGTCTGACAATCACCACTTTTACATGAGAGTTTTCAAAGCAACATGAGGCAACTAGCAGAGCTTCAAAGAGGCCAAATTTTCAGTGGCTGAACTGCAGGTGCATCGGTCACCCAAAACCTCTAATGAGTCCTCTTTCACCCTTTTTCCTACATCTAGACAGGTTTACGTTTGGAGAAAGCCAAAGGATTCCATTAACCCACAATGTCTGTTGCTAACTAACATGGTGGTGGATCAGTAATAGTATCTTGAGTCATCTCAAGGGAGTCATAAGGTTGCATGATTGCTCTGCATGGTCGTATAATGATAAAGGAATGAAGCCATTTTGCAGGACAAGGGTACAATCACTGTGCCCTCAATATAATCCCATATTCCCAAGTTGATAATGCCCCCAGCCACACTGCTAAACAAATTCAAGAGTGGTTTCATGAACACCAGGATGTAGTTAAACTCCTTCCATGGCCTCCCCAATCATAAGATCTAGACATCATTATTATATTGTGAAGTATTTCCATTATTTTGTCCACCCCCTGTATATAACCTTATTTTTTCATTAGCACCATAACATAAAGGCTCAGTTAACTCATCTAACTCAATCAAAATTATGTTATCAAATGGCAATGTGTTATGTAGCAGTGGGCAGTGTGTTTTTCCTTGAGGATGTGAAGGCAGCCATGAGGAAATGTCGGCAGAGGCCTTTTTCAGCTTCTTCTCCTTTGTACACCACCTCCCTCTGGTGGTAATACACACACTTGGCAAATGTGGTGGATTCAGATGGATAAAGAACTGCCAATGGATAACAATGAATCTGAATGTTTGACAATAACATTGAATCTGAATGACGCTTTTATTACGTGTGGTTTATTGATCCATGACAAAGTTCCAGGAATGCTTATCAAACGTTTCACCAAAACGGACTAAAATTTGACCAAAAATGTAAGATTATTATTCTACCCTTTTCCTCAATTATCTTTGTTTAATATAAAGGAAAATGTAATCCTACAATTTACAATTACACATTGCATTTCTTGCAATTGCAGCCATTTCCCCAAACTTGACTGTCCATCAAATTTTCTTTGAATCCTCTTAAACAATGCAATTCAATGTTATCATAGGATTGCATTTTCCTTGGTCTTTAGACTAAAGTCAAAACTTATGAAATTTGATAAAATTCAATATCAAGGTGATCAATATACTTGCAAAATGAACAATCAAACACTTAATGCTGTTTATCTGCGACACATTTAGTATTTTAAGGTTAGTTATCCTGTTATTATTATTCTGAGTACCACTATCTACTGTAGATTATTCCAGTGTTTTGAATCAGCAAGAGAATTCAGTAAAAGAATGAAAGTAATCAAACACAAATAGATTTGACTTAATGAAGGACAGTGAGGGACCTCTGTCAGCCCTGCAGAGCGCCATGCTTGTTAGGGAGGGTAACACCACGCAGAGCTGGGCAGAGGGGGGTGACATTTGATAGGGAGGATGAGGGTTGTCTTGGCACATAGCAAAAACGGAGGGAAAGGACAGGGAGGGGTTGGAGGGGTATAGCAGGGATTGAATTTCAACAGGACAGCATTCCCAAAAAATTTCAATACTGATAACGTGAGACAGCGTGGGACAGGACGGGACTGCGGATGTCCCCAGAGCAAACAAGTAGGAGCACAGTTAGTGTACAACCTGGTCGGAGAGGTGAGTTGGAGCGAAGGGGATCAGTGGAGGCGACCGTCAAATGTAGACAGCCAAACAAAGACAGATGGCCACGATGACAGACAGACAAACAGACAACCTGCTGAGCTACAGAAGACAAACAATGTGACTTTTCATGCTGCGGTTAGTCTCTGTCACCGGCTGCTTTGCTCTTAGTGAGTGATTCTTTTCATCTCGCTAACTGTGTACTATGAGTACCTGTTATGTCTACTACAATTGCGTGTATTAATTTGACTAGTCATTTACACTGTTCACCTTTGTTTTTGAAAATTAAGTAAGTTACAGTAACATTTCTATGAAGTGGGTGACGAAGATTTTTTTGGGTGAAGGTCTATATTTTTCTCTGATGAGATCTGTGATGGAAAGTGTCTACTGAACAACCAGACTGCCACCGTTTCTCCCCGTAAGCCATCTGCTTCTGTAATACTTTAATTTTAAGAAGGCTTTAACAACTAAATACGTATTACTCTTGTAATAAACTCTTCATGGAACTATCACTCTGGTTTCAGACAGGGTTCCTCTTTCAGTCCAGTTGTTCTACACATTCAGAGGAGAGGTGCAGGATTCCCTGACCTGGGAAACTAACAGGAATGGAGAACACCGACAAAGGGGGAGAAGCAGGAGGAGGTGGAAAGAAAGATAATGATGGAGAGAAGGATAAACAGTTGAAGAACCAGCTCAACAGTGAGGAGAAAGGAGAGAAGGAGATCAAAGTGGGCGAGAAGGAGAAGAAGGAGAGACGACGTTCTGGGTCGCTGTGGCGGAGCGGATGGGCGTTGAGTGAAAGGCTGGCCATCAATGTCTCGGGGATGAGGTACGAGACTCAGCTCCGAACCTTAAGCCAATTCCCTAACTCTATGCTGGGTGACCCCCGACGGCGGTTACGATACTTTGACCCACTGCGGAATGAGCTCTTCCTGGACCGCAACCGAGCCTGCTTCGATGCCATTCTGTACTTCTACCAGTCAGGTGGGAGGCTTCGGAGGCCTGCTAACGTACCACTGGACGTCTTTATGGATGAACTGGCGTTCTATGAGCTGGGCGAGGACATCATGAACCGGTTCAAGGAGGATGAAGGTTTTCCCAAAGAGGAGGAGAGGCCGCTGCCAAGAAATGAAATCCAGAGAAAACTGTGGATGCTGTTTGAGCACCCTGAGTCCTCCTCGGGTGCACGCATCATCGCCATCATTAGTGTTATGGTCATTGTGGTGTCCATCCTCATCTTCTGTTTGGAGACACTGCCCGACTTCAGGCCAGAGAAAGAGGTAGGAAATATGGATGAAGAAGATGAGTATTGCTCTGCATGAATGGGAGGAAGAAGATAAAGTGAGGGGTCAAGGATGGAGTGGATGGATGGAGTGTTGGAGTGTTGAGAGGTGTTCAGAATTTCAAAATTTCAGAAAAGTGGATGATATTGTGAGGAGAGGTGACGGTAAGTATCTTCCATTTAAAGAACTTGATTATTTACTTGAGGATATTTAGGAGGCTAATACCCTCCTACCTAAATACCTAAATAGAAAGAACTGGGGATGTCGCTGACAGAGTGAAATACCATCCCACCTAATCAAATCAAACTCTAGACGTTAACTGAATATAGGGGGTCAAAGGTATAGGATGTGTAGTAGAGAAGAGAGTTGATGATGTGTCATTTTGAAAAGACCAGTGTCTTTTTCAACAGTTCATATGCTTGATTCATATTCAATATGGAACTAATCCATTCAATGTTACTTAAAATACAACTTTTAGGTGTTTTGACTTACTTCAAAAGTTGTTGGTAAGGAAGCCCAAATCAAACCTGGATATAGCTCATCGTCTTGAATGGGATGTGTGCGACTACATGTGTCAAATGGAAACCTGATATCACTAACAGCAGGTGTTTAAGTAAACACACTCCTAGTGAGTACTACAGTGTGTTAAGAGGAAAAAAATATTGACTGGCCAATATGGCTGGAAGCAGACCAGAGAGTGGCAGAGGAAGGCTTATGGCGTGATTATTTTAGGCGGCTGTTAAATTTGATACACTTGGATTGAGGGAGTGTGACAGGGTACAGGAAGTAATGGCTGGGGAATGGAATAGGAATAAAAGACGAGAAAGAGAGAGTACAGTAGAGTGTGTTCAATAAAGGTCATACAAGTGACTGACTACGTGGGTGAAGGTGAGCCGAGACCTTAGACCCAGAGACAGAAAGGTTTCATTGGATAAGTAACATGTTGTGTCATGTTAAAGGGGAATTCCAGTATTTTTTAAACCTGGGCTCTATTTGTACATACTAGTCATTTATATCCCAAAATAGGTACAAAAAGTCTCTCCTTGAACGAGACTTTCGTTTTACAATCTACTGGAGCAATCCCAAAACTTTTTGTACCTATTTTCGTATCTACATATGTATGTATCTACTTTCGTTTTCTGGTTAAATGAAGGTCTATCTTTGTAGGGATCCTTTCCGTAATGTTGTCAGACACTTCGAATAACAATCTGAGCCTGTCAGTGGCAAAAACAAGCACTTTTAGTGGACGTACTCGCGTGCACTTGCCCCTGCGGATTACGTTGCAGCCACTGCAGCCAGCTGAGGCGATCTACTGGAGAAATTCAAAAACTTTTTGTACCTATTTTGGGGTATAAATGACTAATATGTACAAATAGAGCCCAGGTTTAAAAATACCAGAATTCCCCTTTAACACATTCCTCTAGGACTGCTGTGGTAGGTCTCTGCCTTTGCACAAGGGAGCTGCCAGGAAACTACTGTAACCTACTCCTGTCCAAGTCAGCAGCACTCCCACTGAACCGCGTCCGTAATGTTGCACAGCTGCAGTGGAGATGGGATAGCGACGAAGTGTGGTGTAGCGAGGCACTCATGTTTCTCTTCGAAGATCTCAAGGGGCTATATATAGTCTTAGGAGAACCCTCGGCGCTCATCAACACATAAATGTTTGTGCCTTTATTAATAAACACTGTCACTGACCTGCTACTGAAAGTCATTAGCAATAGGTTAGATTTCAGTAAACTAAACTTTGTTACTTTGATTATTATTATTATTTCATCTCATTCATTTTTGTTCATGCTTTATGACTTGACGTAAAATATGAGACGCTTTCAAATTCAATAATCTCTAGTATGATTATTACAAGTTACAAGTTGTAATAGTGCATTCTCATTCTTGTTACTGTGATATTTAGGCTATATTTTCCTTTTCCTTTTCCCTGTCTGTCCTATCTTGTCACCTGCAGGGCAAGCAATACTCCCAGGCAAAGAACATATCAGAAAACATGCCCCCCCCACCTAACATTTTCCAGGACCCCTTCTTTATGGTGGAGACCATATGCATCTGCTGGTTTTCCTTTGAGCTCCTCATGCGCTTCACTTGTTCCCCCAGTAAGACGCACTTCTTCAAGGACGTCATGAACATCATTGATTTCAGTGCCATCCTGCCCTACTTTGTCACGCTGGGAACTGAGCTGGCCAAGGACAATGACGCCACTCCAGCCACATCCTTGGCCATCATCAGAATCATCAGGTTGGTGAGGGTGTTCAGGATCTTCAAGTTGTCACGTCACTCCAAGGGCCTCCAGATCCTGGGTCAGACACTGAAGGCCAGCATGCGTGAGCTGGGCCTGCTTATCTTCTTCCTCTTTATCGGTGTCATACTCTTCTCCAGCGCCATCTACTTTGCCGAGGCCGACCACAGTAACACAACCTTCGTCAGTATCCCGCACGCCTTCTGGTGGGCAGTGGTCACCATGACCACGGTGGGCTATGGCGACATGTACCCAGAGACAGTGTGGGGGAAGCTGGTGGGCTCCATGTGTGCCATTGCTGGTGTGCTGACCATCTCGCTGCCTGTGCCTGTCATTGTGTCCAACTTCAGCTACTTCTACCATCGTGAGACTGAATGCGAGGACCGAAACGTATACACCCACGTCCAGACCTCACTGTGGGAAGATGAGGAGCCTGAAGGGGAGGAAACAGAGGAAGGCGATGGGGATCCAGAGGGAGATTATTTTGCCATTGAAGGCATCTGCAACCCTCTGAATGGGACTCTGTTGGGTGGACTGTGTGCAGGGCAGAGCAAAGAGTTCAAAGGGGGAATGTATTTGAGGGAACCATTGGTTACTCAGGTCTAACAAGGAGGAGACTGCATTATGCACCCTTGTCACACAAAAGTGAATGTAAGAGCAGAGGGAAGCATGAGTGGATAAAGAGGAGTTTATAAATCCAAAGACGCTGAAGAAAGACTAGCAAACAGAAGCTTGCGAAGAGTGTGAAGTGACACCGTAAATATACTAATACACGTACTAACATACCAGACAATCCTTAATTGCCTTTTCTTGCTCTTATAGTGTTCATCATTTTTACAAGGCACAGCATTTACAAAGTGTTGTCGCTGAAAAGGCAACTTTTGTATGATTTGTACGAAATTACAGTGACTCTTACTTTCCAAGGTCCTGCTATGAATGAACTGATGAGCTGTAAATTATTAATCCTATTAGTTTGCATTTGAAATGAAACCGACTTTCTGAATTTCTGTGCCTTGAAACTATAATGTCTTAGTACTGTCACATTGTTTGTTAATGTTTGAAGTGGAAGCAGATAGTGTATTGGCAATGGGGGAGATCATGCCTCACCAGAGCTCAGCCAAACATGATAAATCATTCAACGTGGCAAACAGATTAAAATAACCTCTAAAGCAATCCAACATTCTCAACATTCTTCTGTATGTAATGTACAAAGTCAAGATATCTACAGTTTTTGCTTGTGTGCCAGCATTTCCATTGAGCTATACTGTCTACTGACATGACCTTTTCAAAAGGAATGTATAATGCACACATATTGTTTTAAGTCCATTGGAGTTAAAAGCGGAAAGGTTTGATTGCGCTAATGCCAAATGCCTATATTTATCCACTGGACTGTGCAATGATTGTTTTATTAAAGATTCTATTTTATTAATTTTCTTAAAAGAGGCTGTTATTATTGTAATTCTTAATTATTATTATAGTTCCATATTGAGGCGTTCAGCAACTTAACATTGATTTGCAGAAAATAAATAAACTTGTTGTATGTTGTATGTAAGTGACTGGTATGGTGACGGCTGGTATGGAGACCTGATAACCAGGTCAAAGTAACTAGCTGCAGTGTGGAATCATCATGGCGAAGCATATGACTTAACCTTTGCATGCTCAGGAGCCCAGGAGCTTTAAATTTTGGATATGGACAAGACATGTAGTCCAAGCAATATTAGTAATCAATTGCCAGGTCAATTGAATTAGTCTTAAGTTATTATAGTGGAAAATGGTGTGAATATCACAGGAACAGTGATCTCATAAGATCCTGTACAAGAGTGCATTGGCAGCAATAAAATTGACCCACAGGGCGCCACCTGTGGGTCAATGGTATTGCCAAGTTATTTTAATGTATATACAATACAGTCAAGTGGAGAATTATACTCACTTAAACTCACTCAACTTGTAGCTACAGGGGCCTGCCAGATCGAGTCTGTCTTCGACCTTAATACGACCATGCCTGACCTTTTCAACAGCTAGCTTCCAACAGCTCAACTCAAGTTCACTGGGACACATAAGCCTTCCCACCATTACAAGGCGGTGACTTATGGAACAATATGTGTGCTATGGTAACATTGCTAGTGTAAGCAAGTTGGTTCAATATTTAGTTTTGTTTGTTTTTCTCACTAGATATTTGTAATAACACACTCAGTGAACGGCAAATGACTCATACTTGCGGTGAAGTTTTTCTTTTGGCTGCTCTTAAAACTGAAATAAACAATTT
>CABFOQ010001686.1:30721-65486 GCA_900660455.1 Gephyroberyx darwinii | reverse complement strand
GTTGTTTGCCATTAGCCGTATACCATGAACACCACAACTGACAACATACTATTGTATTGCTCAAAGCTGTTAGGTAGCTATATTTTTATTTTTTAAATGTCATATTACAAATTACGTAGTTTATACGCCGTCATTTTCACTTTAGAATTTCTTTAAAATATTTCACTTCAAATTCATCTTCCTTTTGAAAGATGCAGATGTGGTCAGGACTGACATGCTTGCCTGTACCTGTAAACGTCTCACATTACTGTAAAGTTACCTGTAAACTTCTTCTCTGTACCTGTAAACCTATTAGTAAGCATGTAAACCTACATTAGTGAGCATGTAAACATCTTATTTGTACATTACCTACTTGCAGTAGTGTACTTGTAGTTGTCGCTACCTGTACACTTCCTAGTTACTTCCAGAGGGCTTGTCCAAATTCAAACGCACCGGTTCTTGAAGCCTCTTGTGAACTTGCTCAGCGTTGACAAATGTTTCAAGTGTTTGAAAAGCTCCTCAAATCTCGGGGACATGCGAGGAGGCTTGGCGTTGACGGTGAAACGTCCAGGTGAGTTTCGCAACGTCATCGCGCAGGTAGCGTCACACCCGGAAATTAGGCCTCGCCCAGTTTTAGCTCGATATAGCCTTGCTTTTCTTTAAAAGTTAGAACAAGTTAACGAATATAAAATAACACATATTAGCAACGCGGGCTCTCTGCTCGAGCGAGTTTGTGTGATTAACGGAAATTTCATATTCACGTCCAGACCTAATTCTCGATTGCTTATATTAAATATTACAAATATTAATGCTAACAGTTAAAGAATTGCATCCTTATTTTTTTTTTTTTAGAAAGGTTGTTAAATCGGTCGACCATAGAGACACGCTTTAGAGTTGACGCTTTAAAGATTCTTACAATTTAAAGATTTAAAGATTCTAAACATTGTTTTATTTACTTATTTTAATTGTTTGTTGATGCACGTGCTTTTGTTGTGGAAACCAATTGTGACATGTGATTTGAATGCTTTATTATTGCACTATATATTTTAAAAAGAGCCCTGGTGAAAGAAAAAATGTTGAGCTACTGGGCAATCTCTGGTGCAACTCCTGCTATCTTCAACTTCATAACAGAGTTTTACAGGAATACTCTAAAGTGAATGTATCAGCTGTAGGCTACAGGTAGTGTTGCTGTGTGACACATTCATTGAGACATAATTTGCTGCAGTACTACAGTACATCACCAGTACATAGTCCAAGTCCTATGAGATTTGTAGAATAACACAGTTGAGCCTTTGTAGTTGTTTGGTATATTTTCTGAATTTTATCTCGGCTCTATCCTGTCCAGTTTAGATACATCTTAAACAATGTTACAAACTTAAAATAAAATGCTTCACCTTCAGTTGTGGGCCCAGGTATCAACACGACCCATACCACCCCAGACCTGATGTCTTCTCCAGCTGCACAGATAAACCCACAAAAGAACTATAATGAAGATGATAATAATTATCCACCTGAGAAGCATGTTTCTACCCAAACCAGGCAGGAAACAATGACAATTCAATGAAAAAAATGAGGCTCATTTTCAGCAACCTTCAAGTTTTTATTTGTTTACAAAGTTAAGATTGCAATTTGATATATTCCTTCCTTTAATGAGTAGAAAACCTTTTTAAAGAATTAGTCGAAAGGCACAATTTTTACAATATATACATTTCGATCTAAATTATAAATATATAGAAAACAAAAGCACAACCCAGAATAAAAGTGCTGAACACATTTTTACAGAAAAAATAGGCGTTGTTTAAAAATACATACAATCAGTAGCATGTTTTTTGTTTCATTTTTTGTTAGCAATAAATTATTTGAATGTGATAACATTTATATAATATGCAAAAGGTGGAGAAACAAGGAAGATGGTTACGGTCTACACATATAAATCCATCAAAAGATCAGGAACACAACAAGCTTGCAACTCTCAATCATAACAAACAAGACAACAGTAACTTGATTATGCCATTCTTAGTGCAAAATTATAAAAATGACAAAAGGCCTAACTACACTAATCAACAAAGTAACAGGGTTCTTAAAAAAAAATTCTGAAAATGCAGGTCCATATCCATTTCCCTCAGATGCATAAAGCTTTATGTGTGACCACATAACACAAAGGGGAGAGGCAAATCTTTTGTATACTGTCTGACATCTTGGAATGTGCCTGATGAGGAAAATCAGAAGAAAAATTAAAGAGGGTACGAGGATAACATGGAAAAACATGGGACAATCGTACTTTGCAGTTAAAAGAGAAGAACAATAACAAGCATCTGAGATATTGTGATGAGCTAGTCAGTCTATTCCAAAATATTTGTCATAGAGGGGGAGGGGTCCAAAACGTAAATAAATTGCACATATCGGTATAACCCAGGTGCAAATCTACTCAAAATCTATGTTAGCTTTAACACAGATTCATTCCCAATAACTGCAAGACAATTTAAAAAAAAAAAACTATCCAAAAAAATAATGTTCCTTAAAACAAACAGCCTTTGATCTTTGCCCTAAGAAGGCATAAACATTTAGAATCACTGACATTTTCACAACAATGACAAATAAACCCATCACATTAAGTCTACAACATAAAAAATACAGCAAAAGAGTCACAGCACAGAGTGAAGAAATAAAATGTCATGTCAAATGTATTGGTTAGTTTCATCACTGTTATATGGGCAAATGATATAATTCTGCTAACTCCCCCACCAATACACCTCTTTAAGGTTTCTTCCTGAGATTGATAAAAGGTCAGATATCTTAGAGCCAGTAACTTCTGGGGTTTCTGTGGAATACTTTGGTATCTCTCTGCAAACGTGACGGCCTGACAGAGTCTGTACAAGTTGGAGAAACAATTCTACTGGAGAAACGCAAAATTGAAATGAGCAAAAACAAAACCAGACACTGTACAGCAGTACAGAACAGTGCAATCTTATTTGGTGGCAGGTTATAATAGACTTTGTTCTTGTTTTATAATAATCTTGAAAACTAGAAACGTCCCTGACCAAACCTTTTGTTAACTACTGTAATAATCAGGATAACATCTAAAATCTAAATATCCCTTAAATATAAATATCAATAATAACTTTCATAACAATGACGAAAACATCAACAGCACATTGCTTTAAACCCAAGACAATGTTCTATACAAAGGTTGTATGTATTTCAACTCTGACTAATGAACTATGAAGCACAACAGAAATAAGAAGAATCCAATTCATACCATGCCAAGTTAATCACAAAGCTTTGCCTGTTGTTGAGCGTAAACAGCACTTATTTTATAACATGTAAAATCTGGTTTTTATTGCTTTTTGATCAGTTGAACTTATGCAGGTATTTTGTCATGAACCAACTACAGTGCATACATTTAACACAAAGATGGCCATATCTCACAGGTTCTCAAATATATACTATCATACACAGTGGCTATCAAAAGTCTACACACCCTTTCAAATTATCTAGTTTTTATTGCCTTGTAGCCTGAAATAAAATCCCATTAGATCAGACTTTAATTTTAGTTTGAACTCTTCTGCATAGGAGGGAACTCCTACATCCAGATGTGCTAAGTTTGTAGACACTTGACCAAACAGACTTACTGCAAAAGGTACTTCTAGTAAGAATTATTTGAAGGTGTGCAAACTTGGCTACCATAGTGTTTTAGTTTTCCTTTTTAATACTTTGTCAGCCCAGGGCATCCTGGTGGCTCAGTGGTTGAAGGCGCATACCACATAATCATGATGTGCTGGGTTTGAATCCGGCCCAGGACCTATGTCGCATGTCATCCCTCCTCTCTCACCCAATCTTTCCTGTCTCTCTCTACTGCTACTATTGAATAAAAAGGCAAAATGCCCAAAACAATTTTAAGAAATGGGATGATTTTGATTTTGCTGGTTACCATGAAAGACAATACAATCTATCAAGACAAACAATACAATACAATAATGGCTGATTTAATGGATTTTCATTTCAGGCCTCAAGATAATAAAAACTAGAAGATTTGAAAGTGGTGGAGATTTTTGATATCCACTGTAGATACGGACTGAAAATAAATTTTTATATCAATATTGGTCAAAAGGATACAAAAACAAAAAACAAACAAACAAAGCACTCTAGACTTTCCTGAGAACTTCATAATCAAAGCAAACCAGGAGTCACATCACTAAATGTTATAGTCGGCTTTAAAAAACAAAACAAGTGGGTGATAACGTTTTTGACACAATTTTAACCCATTCTGCTCAATAGTTATCCTTGCAACATCAGTCCCATCTTGACCCCCCAGTATTCTGTCTCATCAGTTGGGACAGGAGGAGCGCACGTAAAAGAAAAGTTTGCTGCTCTTGCTATAGGGACAGCTATGGGTTCCACAGATAAACATACAAACGGGCTTAATGGGGGAGGGGGGGGGGCATTCCTGAAACCCACCACCAGCATAGTATAACACCAACAACTACTGACTGAGGGGCTAAGAGTTAAATACAAATATATCATAATAAATTAAGATTAAAACCAACAAGTACAAATCTATACATTAGGCCTATATGGGTTTTTAAAGACTGCATTTCATAGATTTCTCCAAAGGCACTGTTTGCAACAGCAGACTGCTCTTCTTCTCCCTTCTTCCTCACACTAGTGTTCATACAAGCAGGGAGAGAAACAAGAGGGGGTATGTAGAAGAAAATAAAAACTGAGGCATTTCATGGCTAACTAGCTAAATGATGTCATCTGTTTTTTTTTTGTCTTCCAGTTCAACTACATCTTTTAAGTGAAACCTTTGTTTCATTCAAACCAAGCCTTGCATATAGCCTTGTTATAGTCAAGACAAATGGGCATGAAGCAAATTAAGAGGACAACAGAAAAGCAAACTAACAGAACGCGTGTGGTTATAACTGATAAAAGGCATTTAGGTTCCAGCAACTTTACCCATCATACCACAGAAAACCAGCAGGGGGAGGTGTATTATTGGTAAAAGATTTCTACACAAGGATTACCTCAATGAATGAGCTCTATTTGACAGCTCTTATATTTACAAAATACAGCTATCACCTCGGTTTTTCAAATGGTAAAATCATACTTTGTTACAGCTGCCCTTCACCGTCGAGGAGACACTTTGGTGTAGAAATCTGGTATTGATCGAGCCCCCTATCACCTTAACAGTGACTCCAAAGTCAGGATGAGTGACTATGACCCTGGCAGGTGAATGTTACAGATGGATAGAGAGAAGGGTGAGCTGAACGCAGGACAGGCAGTGATGTGACTATAGGCCCTGAGGGGAATGGGAGCAGGTCCAAGGGTGCGCTCACAGACAGCAGCGAAAAAGACACAATCTGCTTAAAACAAAACAAAAAAGTCCAGATGAGCTGTTGCTAAACAGCATCTCAGTCTGGTTGCCGGTACTGAATGACGGACTTGCGGTCCAGTCCAGCCTGTAGCATGCTGTTCAGAACCTCACGAACATTGAGAGCATCAGAACTGCAGTGGCCGTTGGGTAAAGGTAAAGAGTCTGGTGGTGGAAGGAGACAGGAGGAGGAGGAGGAGAAGAGAGGGGAGGACATGTTGGAAAAAAGAGAAGAGGAGGAAGATGTGGAGAGGAGGCCAGTGGAGACATGAGACACTGGGTTGTTTGAGACAGAAGGGGTGGAGGAAGTGGAGGAGGAGGAGGTAGAGGACGAGGAGTTGGCTCTGTGTGGAGATAGTTGGTAAGTCAGGGGCAAGTCTAAGAAGTCTAAAAAGTCTGGTGGATGGTTGTTGACCAACAAGTTCTGGTTCTCCTGCTGCTGTCTGGTCGGCAGATGTTGCTGCTGCTGCTGCTGCTGTAGCGATAGAGGTGGCAGCTGCTGTATTTGTGCAGTGTGCTGGGCATTCAGCGCACTCCGAGAGATCAGAGACTCCAGACCAAACTCATCTCTGAATACTCCAGAGGGTCCTGTCAGACTGTCCAGACCTAGCCCACCCGCTGTGCTGTCTGGGGAGGGTGATGGTGAGCTCACCGTCAGGTCCAAGATCTCATCCAGAGGATTCTTGGAGGAGGAGGTGGCAGACAGTGCGGTCTGAGGGAGTGGCAGGGGGTTCTTAAGAGGTGGAAATGAGGATAAGAAGGGCTGGGGGGAAAACTGAGAGAAATGGGCCATGCTGGGTAGAGGGCCCTGGTTGGTGGTGGTGGTGGTGTTGTTGTTGGGCCGGTTGGTCTGGGTCCTTTGCTGGGTTTGGCTGGGGTTCCTCTGTAAGGACAAGAGGGTCAAGTTCTGGGAGGCCCGCTGTAAAGTGGATTGGGTTTGAGCCTGGGCTCTCTGTAGCGTTAACTGGGAGATGCTCTGGCTGTGTGTCCTTGGTAGAGGGTTTTGGTTCAGTTTCTGGGTGAGGGACTGGTTCTGGGTCAGAGGCTGGTTGAGGGACTGGTTCAGGATGTTGTTCTGGCTGTACAGATTGGCCAGGAGGTGTTTGTTCGCCTGCTCCAGTTTGCGCTTGCGCTCCTCAGCCAGCCGTAGCTCCACAGCCTGCTGCTCTTTCTCCTTGCGCCTCCTCTTCACCTCCTCATCCATCAGCATGAGCTCCTCACGCACACGAGGCACACAATTCTCTGGGATCTTAATACCTGGGGAAAATACAAGGTAAGGTAATGATTCATTGTACAAAATGGCTTCTTGACAATTCAATATTCAGTCTTTCCCAAAATGGCTATGCTGCTTAGGAGCTGGTTTGTAATTCTTTCAACAGTGTCAGGTAGTACCCCACCTTGCAATGCTCACAGGGAAACAGCGATTAATAAGAGTTCATAGGAGACACATGAGGAAAGCAACCTCAGTTTGTAATAAATAAGCATCATAACATCTGTCACCACTATGTTTTACCAACCAACAAAACAATAGACTATTTGTTGATTCCTCTTGGGTGATATGACAACTCAAATCACATCTCAAGCTTTGAGCTTGACTTTTTCTTTATTATGATTGGCAGAATATCACTATCAGGGCAACGTCAGAGATATTCGAAAAGAAAATAGTGTATTGTGTTAGTTCATGGTATATCACTTGTCACACAGGGCTGTACTAACCAACTTGTTTGTTGTGCTGTTTGGTTTTGAGGCGAACAATCTGCAGGATGCTGGAGCTGGTGATGTCAGAGACCACATCGGCCACACGCTTCCACACACGCAGTAGAGCACCACACAACATGTGGTACTGACGGAGGCGCATGCCCTGCAGACACTCCTGGCCTTCTTCAATCTTCTTACATTTCCCATTCCTACAGAGAGAGGGAGGGAAAGAGGGATACAAGATATAGAAAGATACAAGTCAAATATTTTACGCACATTAAAGAACCTAGAAATATCTTGCACCTAAACTAATCAAGGCCCTCTACTCTTTTGAAAGACTGGCGAAATTTGAAAGATCCACCCATTAAAAAGGGGTGGAGACTTGTTACCCACTTGTTATTTAGTTAAATTCATAAAATAGTTATTTCCACATCTATTAACAAAGTTATACAGCCAGCAAGCAAATCCCTCACATCCTAGGGATTGAAAAATTGTATGGTAGGCTGTGAAAAATCATTAAGCTAGCACTCTGTCAGAGTTGCTCTACTCTAGCAGGTTTTTTAACGTTGTGTTCAGACATCCAATGGTTAATGCACATGTGAGACGAGGAGGTACTGCTATGAGAGACTAGTTCTCAGGTGACCTGCAAATCCTTAGGAATGGCATCTGACCTTAAAACAACCCTGTTTGAATCCTAGTAAGTACCAGCCTGATTGGATATGTGTGAGCCATTAATCCCAAGGGAGGTTGTAGAACTACTTACCAGTTGGCATGGCTACACTTCCTGAAGGAGAAGGTGAACTGGTTTTCCCAACTCTCCTTGGCTTCCTCTGGAGACACCTAGGAAAGGAATAAACAATAGGCAATTAGCAGGGAACTCACCACAACCACAGGACACTGCAGCACCAGAAGACAACAACACAGAAATAGAGCAGTAAACAAGAGTATTATGGTTTCATCGTATTGATAATCATTCATTGTATCAAAGGAGGATGTGATTATTGTGCTCAGTGAGCATATGGTGAATGGTCCTTTAATCATCACCCACTTAGAGGTACAGCTTCAATAAAACATAAACAAAAGGGAATTTCAAAAAACCCTTCAGCCATACTTTTAAATCTGAATTACATTGCTCATGGTCTTGCTAAGGAGTTTACGAGTCTATAAAATATTGGCACATCTTTCAGTTCTAGAGTTACTTGTATGTTGTCTGGTTCACTATTCCTAAATTTCCACAAGGGGGCAGTTGGCTCCATACAGGTTAGAAACACCAACCAACAATCACAGCATCACTTATATCACTTTCACAGCGGGGCAATGACCCGGGTATGTCCCGGGTCAGGCGTTGGTGCGAATGGGTCTACACAGGTTATCAGACGCGGGTCCGCGACCCTGCTCCCAACCTGGGAATAACCCGGGTCAGTGGACGCAATGGACAGGAACCTCATTGTTTAAGATCAGAGGCGCATTATATGGAAGCCAGTTCACAACAAGGACCGTTTCAACAACGAACGGATAACAACAATAACTGAATCTTGTACCGTCCTGGTCCCAGTTCTCTATTATCTACGGCAATATCACACAGTTACTTGTTCGGCCGTGCTCGACAGTAACATACACAAACATAAATATGGTGACACAGGTCTTTTGTGGTCTGGTCTGAATGCTCGATGTCCTGGGATAAACCCGGGACAATAGTGGGGTCTGAATGGGTCCAATGCGGGAATGACCCGTGTGAAAGGGGTATGAGAGGGAATTGTTGTATCAATCACAACAACTGTTTTTTGTAAATCGTATAAATGGGAACATTTAAATAAATACAGAAAAAGACATGCAACAACTATTAGCCAGTCTGGTTGATCAACAGACAGAGAAACGCGTCCTCACCTTGCGGTAACGTAGATGAAGGTTGTCCAGGCTCTCAGGGTGGGCCTGCTTGCCTATGTTGGGCTTGTAGACAATGAAGTTCTTTCCTCGACCTTGCTCAGCTAGCAGCACACACGGGTGGTTACCTCGCAACTGTGGGGGAGGCAGCACAAGTAAGTACTATGTAGACAGTGAATTCAGTTTGAGACATGCACAGCCCTAGCCCTGCCCTTTCTGTGGACATCCATATCATCATGTGATGCTGACATACACCTGTTCTATGGTGTCTAGGCGACATAATTACTCCTCAACTTATAGCGGTCTTGCAGTACAGGTTGAGTTTAGTTTGTTAGTACATGGGTTCACCTTGTGAGATAGGTAGAATCCCTCGTCAGGACTGCTGAGCTTCTGTGCCTTCTCGTAAGCCTCTTCCCAGGGCAGGCCTCTGTCAACACTGATCTACAGGGGCAAAAGGTAAAGGGTCAGAGACTAGAGCAGATGTCTTAGGAACAAGGGGGAGCTGAACAGTGATGTAACCACATACTGTTGGCCTAAAGGTGAGAAAGACGCTTGCATGGAGAGGCAAGATTATAGAGGCATAATAGAGGCATATTTCAAAATTGCACACATTTAGATTTCAATAAAACTCATTGTCTACCACAGTCATGCATGCAGCCAGTCTCTCTCTGGAACCGGCTAAACTGGTCCTGGCTGTGCAGCATTCTGTTTGTTTGCCAAGTTTGAAATGTCAAATGTAGGTTAGCTTGCAGCAACAGCTAAAAGCCAGAGATACCAGTAATTATAGTGTTCCCACCTCCCACTAGTGTCTCTATAGGCTCCTCGGCCTCGAGCTACACCTGTATGATCACAGTCTAACCATTGGCAGACTGACATCAATCAAGCTCACATATAGAGCTAGCTACTCTTGTTACCTCTGCAGCTGTCTGGAACTGAGAGTTCAGTTTATGTGGAACAAACTCACAGCTCATCTTGATGGTTGTACCAGTTCCCTTTTGTATGCAAGACATAATTTGTGTAGGGCAAGCCTTGACAAGAAATTCTTGTGATTTATAGTCATTGTATTTTGCTTCCTAATCTGTGGATATTGCTTTGCTGCCAGAGACGAGCTCATAATTTTCTTGGTCAGCCAGGATCCTACAAAACCTCAAATAGGACAGCACCAGATTTATCATTTCCTGCTCATCATGTATTCATAGTCTACTTCTATCTAAATCTACGATGCAATATGTAAGCTTTCTTGTTATGCAAAACAGTGTACATTTTGTTACACAACAAAGACGTTTCACAAGAACATAATGTAATGTTGTGCGATGGCTGCAAAATCACCCAAAGCCTGTAAATCTGCGTGACTATTAGACTGCCTGCTGCGTACTTTGTAGTGCTATATATAATGATGAGGTTGTGCCCACCTTATAGAGAACAACCTGTCCGTCCTGAGGGTTTCCAACTGTCAGGAAAGTCTCCTGCTTCTCCTCATAGATCTCATCGTTACCTGGGGCAAGGTCTGCCAGGGACATAACAGAACAAAATTTCAGTTGGTGCAGAGCCACAATAGAATGGGACAGAAAATACATTTGGAAAAGAATGGAGCCGGACAGACAGAGATAGTAGCAACAGAATGGCATGCAAACATGACAGAAATGAATAGCTCATACTATAAACTGTCCTAGGCTCACCAAATTACCATTGAGGCTCAATGTTGGTAATGAGCTATTTGAAGATAGAAAAGTTGTTTTAACTAACATAATCATTGACATTAGAGGATTAGGTACCATGGTCCATGTCTATTGTTATCAGCCTACTAAGTAATAGCCGATGTGCCTCCCTACTCTTCAACTTCATACCTAGGATTCCCATGTCATATTTGCCCTCCTTCTTGTCCTTCTCGATTAGGTAGTCAAAGTTGTCGGTGAAGTACTGGAAGAGATAGTTCTGCTTGTGGACCTCCAAGCCCAGGATGCGGTTTAGGAACTTGGTGATGCTGCAGTCTGAGAGATAAATTCAATGCAGAGCAGTTACTATGTGAACAGATATCCACAAATTCATTAAATTTCATGTTGGGTCTACACATTCATCCCAAACACCGACATCAACACCAAAATCCTGTCCTAATATTTTACACATCTGCCTGCCTTACCTTTCTCAGTATTGATCCCAAAGCGAGGCTCCTTACAAAAGATGCCCACATCCATCATTCCAAGTTTCATCTCTGGAATAAAGAACAACATAGTTGTAAGTAAGTATGTAAGTCAATCAAACTAGAGTTTGTGTTGGAAGAAGGTGTCCAGAGATACTGACACAGTCAAATAAACCTCAGTCACACATACCTTTGAAGAACATGGCTTCACCCCCAGAGTAGCCTTTGGGAGGGGGAACCTTGTTCTCTATGTGGCCAAGGATAGCTTTGGTGATTTTATCCAGAGCCTTGGTACCATACTGCAGGAGATTAAATGAAATTGGTATAAATCAGTTAAGTTTGACAGCTCATTCAACAACTCAGAACTAGCAATCTGAAAATGTCATTCATTCAGGATCTCAAACACAACTAAGGTTGAGTGTAGATGTGTATAGTTCTGATCAGTGTTGGGTGTGGGTAGTGCTGTGACATCAGAACTTACTGTTGAGCCTTTTGGAGGTGTTGTAGGCCTAATTCAAATGCTTAATAACCCCAATGACATCCCCACTCTCAACCACCCCAGAAGCACATTCTCACATGTAAAGGTCAGATGATGATATACAGTAAGTCTGTCATTTGCCTACCTTGTTCTCAAAGTTGTATTTGCTCAAATCTCTAGATTCAGTGGCTCTTCTATCCCCATGGGTCAACGCACCCTGCAAAGTAGACAGTATTAGTTTTACAGCAGATAGAGTGACAACACAGCTATGCTCAGCCCAAGTTGCAAGAGTCAAGTGGTACTGATGTTGAGGGTCACTTTC
This sequence comes from Gephyroberyx darwinii, assembly GCA_900660455.1. Classification (NCBI taxonomy): domain Eukaryota; kingdom Metazoa; phylum Chordata; class Actinopteri; order Trachichthyiformes; family Trachichthyidae; genus Gephyroberyx; species Gephyroberyx darwinii. Next base: position 53,614 of record CABFOQ010001686.1, on the reverse strand, counting down.
ATATCACAGCTAAAAGGCCTCAATGTTTCTCGCAAGATTGTGTCTAGATAGGCCATCTTTAAATACAAGTAGACAGAAGACGACTAAGAGACACAATGTAGATGGATAGAGATCTTTTATCTCCACTGAAATTTTGCCAGGTATAAATAAGATATGGGGCTGTGTTCAGATTCTAGCCATTTTGCTTGTCTTTTGCTTTGTCTTGTGACATTTGTTGACCTTTCACATGAACTTTTGCGAGGGAAGTGAAGGAAAATTTAGAGGGAGAGGATGGAGTTCAGCCAAGTCGACAGCAGACCAGCCTTTTAAACAGTTGCTGGTGCTGCCCACATAGAGGAATGTCTGGAGACACCAAAACAAAGGATGTCTCAGCCAGATATACCTTCACCTGAAGACAGCCAATCACAAATCTATTCAGCCCTCTGTTGCTGGTGCGGGCGATGTGTGCATGCGCATGTATGTCTTTGTATTGGGTTCAGGCAGGCAGGAGGAGGCAGATTACCGAACACAGCTGGCAAAGACGGGAATGACTTTCTGGAAGAGCCACCCCCTCTCACCTTCCCCCTTCTCCCAGAAGACTGAATGAACTGAAAATAAATGACTGGTGGTGCAATAAAAAAATATGGAAAACTATTGTAGACTCCTTTTTTCTGCTAGCTTAGTTCTCTATTATTGAGATTGTGAGTGAAAGACGCAGGAATCTCTTGAGGTTGGAAATGTGGACAAAAGTGACCTCAATTGAACCAGTAAGAAAGGACAGTCTACCCTCTAGAGAATACACCAGAAAACAGGAAGGGTATGGTGAAGGAGCAAATGCTAGGGTCTGGACGATGGCAACTCAAGTAATGCGAGAAATACAACAATCAATAAAGGCAAAAGACTGATCCTCTCTGATGGCAGTGGAACAATTATACTACTCCGACTTCATAAAACAACTGCATAAAGGGGATTATCTTCCCACAACATAAATTTCACTCAGTAAAAGCAGCAGGAAATGTGGCACAGAAAAATTGTGGTAAAGACAAAGTAGAGACTACAAAGATGTCATCATGAACACACATTACAGGAAAACCTCAGGAAAACAGTCATGGAAATTAATTAAGTTGCATGTCTAAATAAAAACCCTTGCATCCCCGAGATCAGTATCTATGAGGCTAGAGGATGTACCAGGCTCTCCAGTCTCTTGGCCACGATGGAGGCAAAACGTCTCTCCCCAGCCAGCTCCGAGATGAGGAAGATGTACTCTGGGGCCGTCACCTGATTGGAGCGATGGGTGCGACCTGGAAAGACAAGGACAACAGAAAGATAAGACAGGATCTGTGGAGCTAAGACTGTTGAAGACCAGGCCTAAACAACAGACCTGTTATCTAGTGATTTCAAAAATAGTAAGAAGAGGGGGATACTTTTCAGATGATGGCATGGGATAGGATAACCAACAGTTTTTTCTTTTTACATTTTCTGAGAAGAATACTATATTACGGCATACACTAAGTTAGGATATGAGTCCAGCTTCCAGCAGGAAGGCTGCTGATGGAAACAATTACTTAAGCAGTTAACTAATTACTGCAAACAATTCATTCTCTACCCTGTGTGTGTGTGTGTGTGTGTGTGTGTGTGTGTGTGTGTGTGTGTAGGATGCAGCATTGGAAAAATGATATCTAACAGACAGAAGAGGCAGAGAGATTATTGCAAATTATGTTGGTCTAATTACTGTAACAAAATCCTTCCTCCCTGCAGCAAAATAAACCAACATCCCAAATTGTTTTGTTTAAATACTGGCATTATGACTATGGATTGAAATAATCACAGCTTAAATATATGAAATATATGTCTATATATACACACACACACATAAAAGAAGTGAAGGCAATCACTAGCAGTGTTCCATGTGAGAAAATGCATCATTTCATCATTTCAGGCTTGCCCCCAATCATTAGGAACTTTCACCCTTAACTCTGAGTCAGTGACACTGATTGGCTCTGTGTACTAAACATCCTAATCATTATCTTAATTTCCCAACCTTGACCTTCTTTCTCAGTGAGAGATAAAGCTAGAGGGCTCCTGGAAGTAACCCTCTCCTTTAGAAATCTCCTTCAAGATTCCCTATACCCTTTAATCCCACGGTTGACCTCAGTCTCAGGCACATATGTGCAGACATTGTCATCGTGAAGTGTAGATAGATAGTTTATTTCCGACATATTAAAAGATTAAATATATATACGCAAGTAAGAAAGAACCAAAACAAAATAACCAATAATATTAACAGTAAATTTAAACAACATGAAGTGCGTCATGGAAAACAAAATCCAGACCAGAATCTGCTCTCAATGAACTAATGATAGCAAAGTTGAGAGATATGGCCTTCTGCTATCGTCTGTTAAAAACTTTTCATGTTTATTTTGACCAAATTAGATCCAAGCCTCCAAGATATGACCTTCTGTTGCGGAGATCTTCCGTTAAAAAAAACTAATGTTCATTTGGACCAAATTAGACCCAAGGCAAGTCCAGCTAAACTAAAAAAAATTTTGTGATGAGTAGTTTTTCAGAGGAAGACAGCATGTTTCAGGTCTGTACCAGGTTTGTTGCTATGTTAACAGAATTATACGTGGGAGCAGATGTGGGACAAAGGCAATACTCTCTGTCAGGCAAGACAAAAAGACTTTGCTGGGACTCTACTACTCTGCTCACTTCTCATGGAAATACTGCCCTTTGGCTTCACAGGGCTGAATAGTCAATGACTCATTTCCTCTGACTCACCAAACTGCTGTATGGCCCGGTCTGCACTCCAGGGCAGCTCCAGGGTCATGTGGACCCTGCGCCTCTGGTTCTTCACCCGCTTATCAGCCTGCAGAGAAATACCGGAGCTGGCTGCCTCTGAGATTATGGCCACCAACTAGAGGAAAGGGACAGGTATGGATGCTTAGTGGAATTCCTAATGGACAATGTTTGGGGAACTTAGGGGGTGTAAGTATGTATAAACACTTTTTGTGAAGCTAAGTCTCCTGTAGACAGATTTGTTTCAGACTTATATCAAATAGTATTTGTCGGTACAACAGCAAAGACAGTGTTTTTGATACGGTAGAAAGAGGTTAGTGTTGAGGAGAAAACACAGGCTTATACAAGGAGTGTTTTAGTGAATTCTATTGCAAACACCAGTACAATACAAAGTTAAATTAGCTGTTGTGTGCGACCAAATAATGATACATTTTAAGCCCTATTATGTACTATAGGTGCCCTAGATCTTGGCTAATTTCTTGGTGTATCTGACCTTCTCTCCACTCATGAAGCGGTCTTTCTCCTTGACATTGATGTGGTCAATGGTAAGGCCCTGCTCAGCTCGTGACTCATAACGGACACTGTTGTCAGGACGGCGCACCACGCGACCCTTACGACCAGTCATCTACAGAAGAAAAACATTAAACCTCATTAATGCTTTGAAAGAAATGCTGCTTGGAGGAAGTGAGAGGAAGAATGGGTGGTCCATTCTCCAGAACAGTTCTGGCAACAATCAATCTTTGGACTGCAGGGGCACATGTGGTTCCAGAGACAGCGGTTTCAACATATGGGCCTGTAAGTCAAGCTGGAGAGTTTGTAGTTGGCTGTCTATGGACCGTACCTCTGAGACTTTCTCTGGTCCTCCAAACTTATCGATGAGCTCGTCCAAGGTATTGAGAGGTAGTTCTTTTCCTAGCACAGATATCTTGTTGAGGAGGCCCTGCTTCATCTCGTCTATCCTGGCTGCGAACACAAGAGAAGGTAGAGGGAACATTAACTAGTGTAACCCTAGCAGGTCAGAGCCATAGAAATAACAGGGCATGGCAGGCTACAGTGTCAGCTGTTGGCAGGCGGTTGTACTGTCTAGACATGCACCTGTGTGATGGAGATTGGACAAGGAAAGGATATATGATAACTACTTTCAATTTGATCATTTCTGGCAGAACCTGAACTCTCATCTCCTAGAGACAACACCAACTCAAGAAAAAAAGGCGTCTCACTGGCTTTCTGACCTGTGTGGCAGCTAGTGTGGTTGACAAAGATGACGTCGTCATTGTCTAGTAGGGAGTCTGGTGAGGAGTTGGAGTCTGTGTCCATGCCATCAGAGTCACTACTGCTGTCATCACTGATGTTGATCACACCCCCACTGTCCATCATGTGCTTTGGAAACTTGCGCTGTCGCCCTTGCGGCTTACCTGATTGGTAGCAACAACATGATGTTAGAGCATGAAACTGGAACAGGAGCTAAACAACATTGGACAGGGACAATTTATTAAAATCACAATTTTATATGATCAGTCACTCAGATCATTAGAGAGTAGGAGATAGATGTAGAAAACTACAGAACAGTGCCTCAGTGTATCAAGGGTGGCAAATGGTACCCAAACAACCAGCAGTCAGCTAATCAGACTGTAGGGCAGTGGAGTTGTTTGACACCTCACCTCGGCATTGAGATTTGTTACACAACAAAATGTAGAAACTTTGTTTTAATATTATTACAGGGTATCTTATTCTCAGTAGATGTGACAAATGCATCTTGTTCACGTACGTTTTCTCTTATTTCCTGGCCCCTTCTCTCTCCTCTGTTTCTCTGAGGGGAAATGTTTAAGGACTAGAGAATGGAACACTCCCCTAATGGAAAGAGAGACAGAGAGGGGGTGGGGGTGGGCAGAGAAAGAGACAGGAGTTATGATCAGGACAACACAGGACAGCTCTGACAGGTAGAGAGACGTAGCGGTTATTGGCCTCATTATAGCTGTCACGTCTTCTTTCTGACACAGACATTTAGGTATGTGTGCTGAGAGAGGCTGAGGTCAAACAGACAAGCTCAATGCTAACAGAAAATGTGCTTCCTTCATCGATTTCTTAATTTAGTCAGATATTAATTAAATAGCTGTTGATAAATAAAGTTGCCTGGTTTAATTATAAATGAAAGGTATTGATTGAAACTGTATGGCACGGGTGCTTATTTTACACAACTTATTTTGTGAGATACAGGATATGTTGCTTCCGAGCTTGGCAGAGCATTTGGCTGTTTGCTGAAGGTAACAAAATGAAATGCAAGATATCCACAGACCACTGAGGCTCCTGGCAACAAGTGAATAATTAATAATTAAAAATCACAGAATTATCATGAAGGGAAACACAAAACATTTCAGATACAAGCTGTGAAATATTTGAGACATAGCCTTGACCACGGAGGGACACGGGAATAGATCGTCATCATTTTTGTGAAGCAGAAAATACGAGCCGTTTGCATTATTCACCACTTAAATTTTTTGCTGACAAACAACCTTATATAACCACATATCACCTGAAGGTAAGCATTTAGCTGTTCAGACAATCCTACAACCTAGGAAAAACATTTTTTTAATTCTTGGGGGGAATAATAAAACTATTTAGCAAGAACTTAAAAGTCAGTGAGTCTATTCCTCTAGCATGCACACACACACACACATTCACACACAGCATATTTCACTCACTCTGCAGCAGAAACAAATCTGTCAAGATGCCCATCATTCTCATCCAGCACTTCCCTGGTGCGGGCCTCTCCCGTGGACTGCAGCCCGATAACAATGCACTAAGGAGGGGAGGAACAAATACAGAATGTGACCATCAACAACCAAACACATCTGCACCTAAAATAAACTTCAACATGCCTCATCAGTTCAGTAACACTGAACCAGTTTCGAGCCATGATAGTAGCTATGTAAAAGCCTTGTATATTTGTGTGACAATGAAAATGCGTTCAACTTGTCCACACAGGAAAATAAACTTGCTCCTAGAGACAAAAGAAGGCTTAGAATATACAACACTAGCCTCCAAAACACTTAAAAACAAAAAGACAATGTTTCCATCCTAGTAATCCTTCAAATCTTCACCGATGTTTCGATTACTACTTGGATCTTCGTCCAGCCATTTTCAGTCTTATAGATTATATACAAATCGCTGGTAAAGTGTGTTGTGCTGACCTTCCCGGCCTGCAGCTCTTTTTGGGCCAGCTCCACCAGGCAGCGAACTTTGGCGGCGATGCAGAGGTATTTGAAGAAGCGTTGGTGAGACGACCAGAACTGCCCCCACAGAGACTTCCTGCTCACCAGGCCCAGCTCATCCGCCGCACGCATGAACACCTGCAGCGCCTCCGCCCACTGGAGACCAGATGTGTAAGGTTTAGAGTGCAGCGCTTATTGATGAGAATTACGTGTATCGTAGGTAGCTAAACCTCATTTGTGATGGAGGAGGCTCACCAGTTTGGCAGCTTTGTTGTAGACCAGTTTAAAGTCATTGTCCAGTCCGATCTCCTCAATGTGGAACGACACCCCCGAGAAGCTCAGCTGCCTGGCAATGTACATCCCGCTCACTTTCATGTCCATGGCAACAATTTCCATGGCACCCACACCTCTGTACAGAAACGGTATAAATTATTCAAGATAACTCAATCAAGGGTCAACCAGCCATAACCATAACCTAATTGTGAGGAATGTTCCAGCAAGCACAGCGGTTTGAAGATATGTAGCTACATGATTGAAAGGCTTTAGGAAAACTTTTTTGCAACGTGTCACCCTACAAACCTTTTCTCAATGGCGTGCAGGAAGTCATCAAATGTTTTGAAGGGTGTGCCCTCACCCCAGATCCCCAGGCGGCTCATATAGATCATGTTCTTTGGCTCAGAGGCACCTAGAGCAGAAAGAAATAAATACATGGGAAGAAAAGAAAAGAGAGACAGTGTGAATTTAAAAAAAAATAATTATTATCTTGTATTGAATTGCATTGTGTGTATGTGCCTGCCTACCTACCTGTGGCACTGGCATACACTACTCTGGCCCGTGGCAGCTTGTTCTGCAGGTCAAGCACTGCCTTACCCATCTTCGTAGACGTGGCATTCTTGGCTTTGTGGCATTCATCAAAAACAATCTATAGTGGGAATAGGGTCAAGGACAAACAACGCAGGCATGGAATTGCTTGGGAAGAGCCATGGTCAAATTGTTCTACTCACTACAGCTGTAGTATTTAATATGGTATTCTATCCTCCATATATATATAAAGGCAAGGCTGTGAGTGGCAACAGAAGTAGTGTCTTCATTTCCCTACTATTCTGATACTTCCCAATACTTACTTTATAAACCTAATATTTCAGGTTAGATGCTGGTGGATGTGACATTGTTAAAATGAAAGGATACGACCCCATCAAAGTCTGACTTGCACCAGTCCAGGATCTGTTTGATTCTGGTCCGGCGTTGCCCTCCTGCCTGGCTCTCTCCAATGAGCGCAGAGTAGGTCGCAAACAGGACTCCTTCTGAGGTAGCTGTGTCTCCATACTTAATCTGTAATAACAAAACAAACATAAAACATCAATCAAACGCATATTGCACTATATGAGAAAAACAAGGCAAGAATTGACTGCTTTTTATGAAGTGTGTATGAAAATGTGCAGAACCACACAGATGACAACTAACATGGAGCGTTTCATTTTCTCCCCTAATGCAAATGTCACATTGAAAGTAAGCAGTTCCCAGAACCAAAACTCCTTTTCCTGGCATGACACAAATCTTCCCTCTGGACTCACCTTGTTTAAGGCATGCACAGGAATATTGGGTGCATCTATGTCTTTGAGATCTCTCTCCGCGTCAAATTTCAGGTCATTGGATATGCTGAACCTGAGGGAAGAACAGGGAAGTCAGTAATGCAATTAACTTTTGCACAAACCAGCTCCTACATGCACATCATATCCTGGCAAACAACTGGAGAAGATGAGACAATTTCACAATCAAATCAGTCAATACCATGAAGGCCTCTGGTAGCCATGCAACCTGGTCTCATGCACTGGTCTCAAAAGGGGATGCAGGAAAACATCAGTGGCTGTAAAGTGTAGCCAACCTCTGTGTGCAGTATTTAGGTTTCAACCTGTTTTTATGGTCACTGTATGAGGACTACCAGACTCATAAATCTCTATCCATACTACAATATCGCTAGTCTCACCATAGCGCTTTCTTCCTTCCATTCAGGTAGTTTTCCAGGATGATTCCAGCCACGGTTCGTCCCTTCCCCACCCCTGCCCCATCTCCAATCAGGAAACCTGCTCTCTGGTTGTTCTGAAGGATCACCTCATGTTGCTGAGGGCACACACACAGAGAGAGAGAGAGAGTGAGAGTGAGAGTGAGAGTGAGAGTGAGAGTGAGAGAGAGAGAGAGAGAGCGAGAGAGAGCATGAACAATAATGCATGCATTATGTACAGGCAGCTAATTCATAGTTCCTAACAGAAGGATTTATGATTTCTTTGTGTGTGTGAGTGTCCGTGTGTGTACCTGGCAGGCATAGATGATGGCCTCTAGCTGCAGTGCAGACAGCAGGCCACTGTTAATGGTTGGCTGGGGGATGCACAGAGTGTATGTGATGTCAGGAGGAGGGACGCTAGACAATGTGTTGGTCTCCACCACTATGTCAGGATGGGAGATTCCTATGGTGGCTGAGGAAGGGGAAAAAAGGCGTTTTAAAGAAGGGAACATTTTATAAAGATGCTAATAACAGACATTGTTTGATCTGTTAAAAACAGATAAATGTAATGTTGATTCATAATTAAAGCAAAATCCAGGATACATGAATGGATAACTGGATGTTTACAGGTTGTGTATTCACAAGAAGGGTACAGACTAGCAGATGCCCTACATTTGGAAGGTTTGTAGTCAGCGTAGGTGTCTACATGTCCTAGCTCCTCTGTCTCCTCTTCCTCAGCATCCTCTTCCTCCTCTGGCGGCGACTGGGTTCTCTGAGCCTAGCAACAGAAAAGAGATATCAGTAACGTAATTCACATAAATACATATGTTTGGGAGTTGTATTTCACGCATCTCTTTTCAACCCAGATGAAGAGCAGTTAGGGAATAGACTGTGGCTGAAAGTCAAAAGCGAGAAGAGAAGTTAGCACAGCAGATCTACAGCCCCTTATGTTTATAAAGGAATATTCACCAACACGTCTATGCCCCCAAAACCATTACAAACTGTTTGAGGTGCCATAAATGTGACCGTGTCAACTTTGTACCAACAATATCAGTTTCTTCTTGGGTGAAGCTTTTATGGCGGTACCAGCTGGGACTTCACAAAATTGTCAATATGGCATTGTGCGAGCACACGGCTTCTAAAGATGAAATGATCTGATTGGCCAGAATTGAAGCCAGCCCTCACTGCACCTACTGATAATGTATTCCTCTTAATCCAACATGCGCCATGTGCCTCTGGTCACCAAAATAGCCTGGACACGCCTACTTGCGCCATGCGCCTTAGACTTTAGACATGAGCCTTGATTCACAAAAAAAGAGCCCATAGACATGTGACATAATCTCTATCTCTGTGCAGAACTGAGAATAGTAAATAAAAAATGCTAATGCTTAAGCTCATCTAGTCTGAGAGACTGGTTCCTCTTTGCCTCAGATTTAGGACGTTGGTGTGGCTACCTGGAATCCTCCAAGAGGTGGAGTGCTGATAATGGCGGTAATATCCTCCAAACTGGACAAGCCCTGAAACCTGTTGCCGCCATTCAGCTGTAAACAAAAACATACAAACAAAGACATACAAACTCAAATAAACACAAAGCAAAATGTATGAAAAACAAAACAAAACAAAAAAGCGTTGAGTCATGACATGTGTGCGAGCATGTGTGCTTGTGAATGCACTCCATGAATGTCTGACGGAGCAGCACTCAACAAAATGCAATTTGTCATCTGGCTGTGAAAAGCCAGCAACAACAACAAAGGGCAGATAAAGCCAGTGTGTGTCTGGGCAACATAATTGGTGAAATGAGGACAGAATGAAAAAGGGAACAAATAAAAGCTTTCAAAAGACAGGGGAAATAAATGTAGCCACTCCGATTCATATCAAAAGGACATGTCCTCAGACACATCTAACTCATAGAGAACTCCACAGCAAAGTGGGTGGGGCTAGACGAACAAAGTTGCTTTCCTTAGATCACTGCCTTTGGTACCATGTCATCTTACATTTCAAGTAATTCACCAAAAACAAAGCTGATCTATTATGGGTATGGTCTCAAGCATATCTTGACAATATGGCCAGTGCTACACAAACAAAGTGTTTTGAGCAATATTAAAAGTTAATCAGTTTGAATTTGTCCTCTGGGGTCTTTCAAACAAGAAGGTTGGGTGATATTTTTACACACTGATTATGTACAACTACATACTATATAATTAAGTACAGACCACAGCAAAAAACATTCTTGTGGAATGGACTGCAGATGTAGCATGGAGCTACACCAGGTCAAGTCTCATCTGAGAGCCAAACATATGGCAATATGCCAGAACAGCGTTAATGTTTACAGCGCAAGAGAGAACATTTGACCCCTAGTGTGAAGCTTGCTGATGTTTGGTGGGCTCCCCACCCCCTCAACAGACATGTACATAAAAACATTCTGCATTACATAACAGTTTTAATATGAGTTGTAATTTGGTGTGTGAACCTGTGTTTCTGGTAATGGCATGCGTGTGTGTCCTACTGACCTCTACCTGGCTCTGTGCTGGTGTGGTGGTAGTACTGGTGTTGACGTCCCAGATGGTGGGCACTGTGGTCAGACTGTCTGTGCTAATGAAGGCCTGGGCATCAGCATACTCCGACAGGGAGTCAGCTGGCGAGGAGAACAGAGAGTTGTTGGAGAGGTCATCGATGCAGGACAGGTCCTGAAAGGGAGAGAGAGGGAGGATATGTTAAATTCCCACTCTGAACCAAGTCAGCTCAGGCTAAATTGTGGGGCAGAGCAATGAGCACTATTGATTTTCTTGCACTTAAAAAGAACATTTTGAAACTGTGGATTCCCAGGTAGAATGGTAGGTGAACTTGGTTACACATAACCTTTCCAAATGCTCCCTTTACCATCAACCTTGATGGAAAATAATTGAGTACAATAAATCCAACTATGTTTTGAAATACGCTGTTTCAAAACAGAGATCCGGCAGCAGAGGAAAAATAGACCAACACATATTCTATTGTGTTTGACAGAGTTGAGGAAAGACAGTGAGAAACGTGTGGGTGATTGGGACCTCGGACACTCAAGATGGCACTCATCAAATACTACACTGTCCTGGGCGCAACACAAGTAGTCCCTCAAAACCTAAGCGCACACAGACGTGTTAGTGTGAGCACAAAAAATAGAAAGGGAGAGGCAGATATAAGAGTCTGTGTGTCATTTCAGGCATGGCTGCCTTCCAGTCGCCCCTCTATTCATATCCTTTCCAACCCATTAGAATGCCATGTTCTTTAACTAGCCTCCCACAGGCTGCTGTGGCCCCCTGAGACTTATAAACATCGATGTAGGGAGATAAGGAGTGCAGGAAGGATAGAGGAGAGAGAAGTGGGCCATTTTTGGAAATGGGTATATATGTCCATCCGTGTATGTGTGTGTGTAGCCCTCTGTGAATGAGTGTGTGTACGTGTGTGTTCATGCTCCTTGGGCCATGTGTAGAGGTTCCCACACCCCCGTATCCCAGCTGAACCATCCAGAGGACTATGAAGCAGCCTTTAATTCTAGCAGTGGATCCAACTGGCTAATTGTCATTCTAATTGCATTCACTACCTGACTCACTATATGGACCATCTGCTTGTGCTGAATACTACTGTATTACGTAACATTTCAAAATAGCATATCATATATTTATAGCACACATTGCTGTAACTATCTATTTATAGCACGTCCATAGATCCACATCAAATCTTTTTAAAGAGTCAACAGGGATTTATGTACAGTCAGCAAACTAGCACAATATACAAAGTGCCACTATGCTGTGAAAACAAAAGGTACAAGACTCAGTGTCCAGAGACAGTGTAGAGCAACAGATAAAATATGAATTATGATAGTGACTCAGTCTTAACAATAAGCTCCTGCTGATGCATCTTGAGAAGCTGCGCTAGCTTCTGTCATAGTTGCCTGTTAGCAATTACTCACAGTTCAACTGAAAATGTTTCACAGGCATGAGAAGACAAGAGTTAGTGGTCTTAGTGTGAAAATGACTACATCATGTGGGAATGGGGCCTAGTCGGGGTGGGAAACAGCAGGCAGACAAACCTAGATAGGCCCTACATCTGCTTACAGACTTTTGCCCACTGACCAGTGAAAAACAAAGCAAGCTCTTGACCCTCGCCTGTGAATGTGTGTGTTTTGTGTGTATTGGAAAGTTCTTTTTCAAGGGCACAGCACTCAGCTAATCAGTGTTTGCTGGTGGCTCTGTGATTATGCCTCTCTCTCACCCTCCTTTTGTCTTTCCCCTTCTCTCTCCCTCTCTGTGTGTGAGGTTGCTCTTCTAGGACAAGATCAGACACAGCTCTGAAAGCAGGCTCCACAAGGTGTTCTGCCCTGCAGACAGCTGAGTGGTACTACTGCCTTTTCTCGTGTGACAGAGGGTTCCTGTAACCCCCCCCGCCCCCTGTACTCCCTAGTCCTGCCTTTCCACTTTCCTACCTTTCCTTTCTTCTATTGGTTCATTCCTCCTCTCTGCTTTGTGTCTCTCCTATTCTCCACCCCGTCTCACCCTCGTCTCTCCTCCTCTCTTGGCTGTTCTGCCTGAGGAACTATGTGTAAACAACAGGGCTCGGCAAAGGGACGCCATGTAACCAGAGGCTCCGTTCCACATAAGCATAAATGCGGGGCATGTGCGCGCACACACACACCCATGCACACACTTCTTACCGTGGAAGAAAAGTAATGAATTTGTCTTGCAGCAGAGTAAACCACAGGCATTCAATGAATAGAATCAGTTGAAGAGTTTTCTTCCAAGATGAGATTTGAAAAAACAAACTGACACCTACTTGTTCGTAATGATTGCTGGCATTAAAGTGAAGCTCATTATGAACTACGATTAAAGTTAGGAGTTGTCATAAAACCGTTGCGCATAAAATGGCGGTGTTTATGAGGTGGAATAATCAGTGTTTTCTGAAATATTGACTGATGAACTTTAGGAAGCAAAACAATACCAAAATGCATAAACTGTTTTGGAATGAAACCCTTCAAATCTTCATGACTTTAATTTGCCATATCACAATTCAACAAGTTGTAAGTAGGCCTAATTTAATATGTTCTACAAACAGGTGTTTGTGTATCTGTATCGCTGAGAAGTCACTTCTAAGTTTTCCATACCATTGCATGGAAGACAACATGCAAGGGACAACAGCTCTGATACAGAGGAATCAAACAGCAGCAGGCTGGCTGGTGCTAACCAAGACATTGCCGACCACAGTGCCATGCTAATCACACAAAGTGCCCACCTCACTAGTTATTTTCTAGGGCAGAAAGAGGCAGAAACAGTGGCAGGGGAAACCGAGCTGAGACTGTTGCCTATTCTCATGTTTTTCCAAATAAATGGAAAGGCAGGGGAGCGGACCATAACTGAGGCTGCAGTGTTTGTTCCCCAGCAGTACCCAGGGCTAGCTGATCTGCTGTTGCTAAGACTGGGCCCTGTCAAGCAGAGATAAGGCTTGAATTCCAACTGCTCTGATGGTAATCTCTCTCTTTATACACATACACACGCAAGTACACACTTATACACACACAAACATGTATACAAGTCTCTCTCTCTCTCTCTTGTTTGTGTGTGTGTGCACGCATGTTTTCAAAATTGCTTTCAGGGAACAAAATCCACATGAAGGAGCTTGTAATTTGTGGAACAGAGCTAGAAAAAAAATGTGTGAGTGTGTGTGCATGCACACATAGCGTATGAAAAAGCCCATTTCACGTTTTTTCCTGTCATTTGTCCATCCTCCTATTTTTAAACAAGTCGGCCTTTCACATTCCTCTTCCACTTCAGTTTCTCCTCTGCTTTGAATGCTGAAGCCAGCATTATATCCTTCCCTTTACATCAGTAAAACCACAATCGTGGCCAAATACAGACGTTCTTTCAACAACCACTCTATGACATGATACAATCTGAACACTAACCTACTGTGAGTAACTCCATACAACAGCTGAACAGTATACACACATAGACACCAGTGTTTCCCCTATATCTTTTTCTTACTGTCCAGGAGGATGCCCACTGGGAAGACAACTGGTGAATAATCCATTTTTTCAACTTTTAAAAAGAAGTTTGACTTCAAAAACCAATGTCGTCAAATCAGTAGCAAAACCAACTGAAGACTTGAAGTAACATAGCACTAGATTCATGGGGGCAGAGAGATAATTTCTTCCAACTGGCAATTCAGTTAGGTTTCCCTATTCTCTCTGTATTGCCATCAACTGTTCAATCTCTTAGTCCTCATCCAAAGAAGAAATACCTATAATGTTACTCATGTTGACTTCAGCCAAATTCAATGCCGAGTTACCTTGTTATCAAACCTGGCACTCTCTGATGCGCTTGACTGCTTGACTGACTGAGGACTGGAGTGAGGCAATCCTGAGATGAAGGAAGGCAGAGGTGTGCCTGTGTGGTGCAGTGTGTGCTAGCGTTGACTGCGAGTTCTATAACCTATAGTTAACCACACCACGCTGTCTGCCTGCCTCGCAATAAAAATATTTTGAAAATATTTTTGCAATGGCTGGGTATGACCTTACTGTGGTGTATATAGTTGAAACACTGATACACACATCACACCATGCATCCGTGGTGAATTGTGTTTCAGTGTCTGGATAATGACAGTTGTCTGCCTGGCGTTGATTAAAGGAAGTGCAGTGAAAAATGGCTGCAGCACGGCCCTCGTCCCCACATCAGCCTGAACAGTTACTTGATGGTTGTAGGGCTATGGTTAGAAGTTATCAGCTCTAAGAAATATAATGCTAAGAAAACACACAACATAAACCACGCACAAACAGCTAGACTCTATCATCTGTTATTGATGTTTTTACAGTGTCATCAATAGTTTGAAACACTGTTACACAACTCCAAGTAATCCAGGAAATACCATAGCACGCGTGTGCTACCCGTACAGTTTGTTGCCCTGGGAGCAGGGAGGAGCAGCCGGTCCTGATATAATGAAAATAACCATCATGACAGTGGTTATGACACAGCCCCTATGATAAGCTGAGGCACTGCCATAGAAGGAAGTCTAGCACGCCTATCTTCTAGTCAGCTTTGAACAATTATTTCCATAGGCCTAGGTGCTTCTCTGTGCTGCTAATCAAAAATCCCATCAGTGACAGTTGTGTATCAGTGACAAAGGACACTTTGAGGCAGATGAAATAAGTTAGTTTTATCAGTTAGAAACATCTTTTGAGTACATGTCCTTAAAAGAATAAAAACAAGAATAGGTGATATAGCTCATCGTTCATGGTGTGTTCAATTCCATTTCACTCATGGACTCCGACATCATACAGAGGACAGTTGCCTACACAGGGATATGATGGGATGTTTTGTTTGAAGACAACTATCATTTTTCCTGGCCTGTCTGAGTTCACGATCACACTGCTACTCCACCTAAGAGTGTCTGCCTTCTATGCAAAAAGAAACTTTGGGGAATGAACTATATAATCCTAGGCTACATCCTGTTAAACTCAATAACCTCCGCTCTTCGTTTCCCTATACCAGAGAGGCTGACTGTGTGCAAAGCCAGGCTGACTAGGCACCAGACTATGGCAGGCAAGGCAGGGCCAGGGCTTCCCCCTCCCACACACTGCCTGCTTGGTTGCTTCTCCAAGGCCAGGAAACAAAGTCACCCTGCCCTCCAACTTACCCCACACACCCACACATATACACAAACACACACCTCAAATGACCCCTCCATCTCCCCCGTAGACTTCTTTCATCTCTCCCTCATTCTCTCTCCATCTTTTACCCTCCCTCTCCCTTCTTTCCTTTCCCTCTCTGCCGTCTCTTCTCTCCGCCCCCACAATCTCTCATTGTGTGTTTATCCTAAGTTTTGCTTTCCCACAGAAATTTGCTCCAGGAAGAGGCTCTATTTAACCCAACACTTATTTTTCTTTGAGGTTAGTCTGTTTGTGACTCAGTAGCTCCATATTTTCCGACAGATTTGATATTTTATCATAATCATATCACAAGCATACACCAACAGCATAGTGACAAAACTCAATCAAAAGCAACTACCCTGTATATAAAATTCATGAGCATTTTAACTACAAGTAATTAGAGTCCTCTGTCTCCCTGCTGCGGTCTGTTAAAGTGACAACTATCGATTGTAACACCTTAACAACTGGGCCTTTTCTAATCCTCTCTCTAGGCTGTATGAAATGTTACTCCCAGAGGCTGAACATGTGACTAAAGCAACAGCAATAGGGACAGGTAGGAGTCAAATCCTGGTCAGTAATCCATAGGCAATAAGATATCCAGAGAATCTAGGCTAATAGAAGTGGCACAGCTCTGGAGTACATAGAGTAGAGCGACAGCGTAACCTAGTATGACCCTGTGTATAAGCCAGGGAGCTGCACTGAAAGCAACTGTCAAGTTCTGCTCTGTGTGTGTTTGTATGTGTGGAGAAGTACGAAACCACCCACTCCCCTGATCAGCTGAGATCACACACACACACACACCCCAGCGCTTCCTCTCTGAGGTCAGGTGTTGACCCTGTTCCTACTGCCAACAGAGCCTGATTGATGGCCTCAATGTGTGTGTGTGTGTGTGTGTGTGTGTGTGTGTGTTGGGGGGGAGGGGTGTATTTTTGCGAGGTGGTCTGGAAGGCCACCAGCGATGTCTGTCTTCTGTCTGGATTATGTTATCCCGAGCTGTCTGCATTGCCTACATCCCTGACATGTCCGTTCGGCTGTGCCCTGAATAGCATGGCCCCAAGTTGTTCCTTTCTCTGAACTTATCACTAACACCGACCTTTAGGCAAATCAGGTCTTTGATAAACTTATCACAGAGAATATTGGTAGCAGTTATACCAGTCAGTCAGGTATTTCCTATGGAGCATATTAAAATGTTAGCATAGCATGTATATGTAAGTAAATGTAAGTAAAGTTGCTCTACAAAAGGCCCTGGGCCCTCACTTGCTCAATAACCCAGCAGACCAGTACAGCTGCAAGCGCTCCGCAGACAACACAGCCTAGCTAACCATAATGCTGCAAGGTCTCTGTTTCCTGTAGAAGGTTTGTAGATGTGGGGGTTGGGGCAATATTGGTCCTGAGACCAGGTTGGCCCCTGGGTATTTTTTATTGATTGTTAACTGTTATTGTTAACATTTTTCTATTAGTGGGGGCACTTTTCCAGCACTGGGGTGCTACCATGGCTAAATGAATGTAAAGGAACACTTGTACAACCCTTGCCTAGCCTACAGACAGCTCAGCCCAGCCTATCCCCAGCAGATCAAAGAGGTATGCCCAGCCCAGGGACCTACTCAGAGGCCTTCATGTCCTGCCCAGTCAGAGGAAACCAGGCCAGGGACAGCTGGCTGCTACCAAGGCCCCTGGAATTTTCCAATGTTTTCATATGTTCTGGAAAATAAAAGGATGCTATGTCAGGTGTCCCAGGTTCTCGGAGCAGAATAACAGAGCTGGTTCAAAGCACCTTTAAACTAGCTATGTGTGTAAGAAAGGCCACACTTACACTGAGTTGACTTCTATATTAGAAACGGGGTCAACAAGGCTCTACAATGCACATAATACTGTAACATAAAGACTGTCTATAAAAGCATATTTGGCTTTATAAAATGAAAAATATAGATTCTCCCGGTAAATTTTCTCTCCTGCATCTCATCCACTGTTGAAAATACAGTTTAAGAAGCCCACAT
Organism: Gephyroberyx darwinii; assembly: GCA_900660455.1. Classification (NCBI taxonomy): domain Eukaryota; kingdom Metazoa; phylum Chordata; class Actinopteri; order Trachichthyiformes; family Trachichthyidae; genus Gephyroberyx; species Gephyroberyx darwinii. The sequence continues at coordinate 35,953 of CABFOQ010001686.1, read as the reverse complement.
AAAACAAGGCAAAGGAGAGTTCAATCAGCGTGAAATACAGTGTCACGAGTAGAGAAAAAAATAGAGCCAGCAAATGAACAAGAAAGAGAGCAACAGTGAGAGAGAGAGAGAGAGAGAGAGACTGATCTCTGCTGTGAATTCAAGGTGGTGCCAAGAGGAAGTCACCCATGGCTGGATGCCATGGGGATGAGCTGGCATTCACCAGGGCATGTCTCAAAAGTTTTAACTTCTTTTCTTTACCCACCACCCCCCTAGGGAAGTCAAAAGTATTCCCTCGTCTGAGAAAGAAAAAACAATATATATATATATTTCATGTCAAGTTGAGACAAGGATCTGGCGCTCAAGTCTTAGCAAAGGAAGGGTAGGAAACAAAAGGAAGAGGGAACTGAGATGCAACCACTCAAAACAAGGAAGGTGGGCTTCTGGAGGATTACCGTAAAACCAGTTACATGTGATCTGTCATCAAAGTGTGTGAGTGAATGAGTGTGGGGGGTTTGTGTGAGTGAGAAACTAGGGGCAGGTGTGAGCCTGCATCATCACTGCTGAGAAAAGTGCATGTGAGGGGACTGTTGACGCAAGATGACGTCTCCGTTATGGAGAAACACGGCGTAACACACTATACTTGCAACATGCCTGTTCGGTTAGATAAATGCTGACGTTTGTAAAAGTCCATAGTCTAATAAATGGGCTGTTGACACAGAAAAAACACTCTATACACACAGTCAAAACACTATTATTTTGGGGCATTGTTTTCCTTTACTGGACAATGGTCAGTAAAAGACAGAAAGACAGGAAAGACCAGAGAGAGATGACTCGCGGCAAAGGTCCCAGGCCAGACTCGAACCCAGGATGCCACAACTACACGGCACACGCCCTAGATCACTGAGCCACCAGGACACCCCAGCCTCACTTCACCTCAAACAACACTTACAACCTGTGAACGCTCGTTCACAGGTTAGCTTATTACGTCAAATAACCTTCCTCTCTTTGTCTTGTGCGTAACACACCCACACACCTGTGGTCAGCGGGCCAGGATTGTGCTGGTGAGCTCAGTGCCAGTAAGTCGCTGACTTGGCTTTTAGCTGAGAATCAACTGCCAACAGCCACGGCTAGGGCAGGAAATTGACTTTTTTTGTCCACCCGCCACAGTGGCTGGGCCACCCCAAAATAGTGTTCATTTCTTACACTGACTGCTAAAGGAACCAAAACATTATAACCAATATTTACTGATAATGGCTGGCAAGTTAAGAGAGCAAGCAACAGTGCTTCAACAGAAAATCTCAAAGGGGATTGATTAGCCAAAAACACGATTTCCTCTGACTACTCAATAAGAGAAGCTTAATATCCCACAAGTAACGTAAAACAGATGAATTACTTTGCAATAATTGACATGCTCTGAAGAAGGCTTAATTTGCCAAAATGCATGTGCCTTAAATCAATTTAGTGCAAATTAAATTGTCTGTTTTGTGCTACTTTTTATATCATTGAGTACTGCTAAGGCTGTTTCATCTGCTTTCAACATACAGTAGATCAACTTAATGAAATTTAACTTTATAAGCTAATACAATATTACTGGCACCGTCACTCCCTCACACTCTCCCGAACCCATCATCGGTCGCCCCTCCCCCCACTCCCGTTCATCCTCTCCCCCGTTGCTTATCCACTTCCCGTAAGCTGCATGCCTATCCCTCGCTCCAGGCTGAAAATAATGCCATGGAACTGATAATCAAGAACCTGCCGTGCTGTATCCCTGGCCCTTAACAGTGGAATCACAGGGAAGACTACAAAGAAATTGCTATTTCATTATGGAAAAACACACACAATGTCCGCTGTGTACTTTTTTTCATTGAAAAGAAAGCAGCATACGACACTGACTGTGTTATTCCTTCAAAATTTGTGATGGGAAAAAATTAGATTGGCCTGTCAACCATTACCAATAGGCCTATCAAATTCAGCAGAAATAGGCTTAGCAAGCCTTGTACTAAGAAGTCATCGGATTCATAATTCCATCTTCATTGTCTAATCTCATCAATGATAACAAATCAAACAACAAAGTAAACAAAGTTCTGTTCATAGAGCAGAATGACTATGGACATACATAATATCTGACAAGAGCGCTATTAGGCTCGACCAGGTATCAGGTTCTAGTACTTACTGGAAAACAGCAAGGAGTGAGGCAGACAACCATTTGTCATAGTTCGTAGCTGGGAATAAGAGCCTGAATGGCACACTGGAAGACTGACTCGCTTGCTGGCAACCAGGACAACTCACAATAGAGAAACTAGTTAGGAGGCCCAAATCTTAAAATACTGGGCTACTTTCTTTCACTAATCAACAGATGAGTTAGCACCTAAAACAGTTAGATTTCACCCTAGGTCTGTCACTCACAACTAGTTTTTATATGACATGTAATCCACATTTCTAATAAAAGGTAAATTCCAATAGACTAGCCCAGGTCATATGAGGCTGTAAGCCAAGTGTGGCCAAAAGCAAGCCCCAGGCAGAAGACGTTGTAAACACACGGAAGTATTTTCAAAATTCATTCAAGGAAACAGAAATAGAAAATATAGCCAAAGGTAATTAAACAGTTAGTCTTATCTAGTTCTTGATAAGGGGGATATATCACACAAACAAAGCTTTCAGAGACTATTCCTCATGTCAAACACTTTTCAATTCCTAGCTATGACATCACATGTAAATATGGCTTTTCACAAATTAACAAAAGGCCTTAATACAACATAATATTACATGAGCTCTTAAAACCTCACACAGGTTAATACAAGCAAAAAAAGAAGCAAACAGTGCCAGTACCTTGGGAAGCGGTCGTCCCAGCTGTGAATACAACTTAGTCCAAAACTGCATGAGAGACATGGGTCCACGCGCTGCGGTGTGGGGGGGGAAATACACACACACATACACTCCTATTTCACCTTGAATCCCTGTGCCCGACAGCTCCTTCCATGTGTTGGTCAAAGTGTTGGTATACACCTTACAGCTGGGGCACTTCCACCCAACAGTGAACCCTCACTAGCCCTTTCACAGTTCCTGTCTGGTCCAACACACACATTTGCTTCTACCGCAGGTAAGCTCTGGGCAGTGAATTCACACACACGGTCTCTCTCTCTCGCACACACACACAGCGCCCTAAAACACGCTTCCTGCTATGACAGGAGAGTCAGGTATTTGCATAGAGAGTTTAGTCATATTGATTGTGGACTAGTTCCTCAGTGCTCAAAAAGGTGGTTGGGAGAGCGAGTGAGAGAGCAGAGGAAGGGGAGGGGAGAGGTGGGGAGAGGAGGGAGGGAGGAGGGGAGGAGCTTTCAGGAAATGATGCTTTTGTTGGTAAGTGACTAGAGTTACTGGCAGTCAGGCCCATTTTACTGTACATGGTGTAACTCAACCGCATTTGTAGTGTAAACAGTACTGCGCTCTGGACCTGGCTGCTCCTCACACCCCTCTGCTTACCGCTCTGTTTAATGGGCCTGGGCCACTATTTAATGATTATTATATTTAGAGACTGACTCCCTGTCTGGCTGCCTGCCGTATTTCAGCCTCTGCCTTTTGTCTTCCTAAATGTCTGTCTGTATTGTGTAGGCTCAGTTTCAAGGCTACAGATCTGGTAATGATTACTGATTGATTCACTCCCAGTTAGCTCAGGGGTGTCAAAGTTAATGAGAGGGATGGCTAACAAGATGGCCAATTAGCTAATTGGAGAGAAGAGTCACTTATGAGAATGTAGATGCAGATCTCAGTTGACTTGACTGATTTGTCATTCTAAGCCTGACACAAACAATCCCCATATCATTTAGGTCTACTGCTGAGTAAATGAGTAAAACAGCATATGATGAGAATTGGCAACTGAGGCAGAGCTTTATTAAGATTTAGTCAACGCCTTTTTGTGGTCGTCCAGTCAACAACATTGTGGTATAAAGACTGCAGACACAGCTAAAATAAAATAACAAGGTGACAGTCAAAGTTGTCAGAACTCAGTCAGTGCAAACCATAACTAGGACTATTCAAAGGCCCATTTCAACTTTCTGCCATCATTTCTATCTATGCACAATTACACATTAATACCTCATCACAATCAGTCATTCCTGCTTACTGGAACAAGGGGTGCGATGAGGAAAAAAAAAAAATTCTGGGAATCTGATGGCAGTTATTTCAATAACAAGACACTGATCAGAGTCACAACATTAGCTTTTCTCATAGACAGACATTATCTGCCATAAGACGGGCATAAATGAGAAGATTGTGGGGTTTAATAACAGAAATGATGTGATTTATGTGGTTTATCAGTAGAGAAGAGGGGTCAATATGCACACCCAGCTTCCAGGAATACATGATATCAAGTCCAGGACAGTAAAGTACTGTAATGTCCATCTCTGGTGGACTGAGGGGAGACAGACTCACAAAGACAAAGTGGCGCCTGTCCATGGTGTCATCATGGTATGAGTGGAAATCCTCCGTCAGTGTAAGAGGAATAGCGTGCGTTCAATGTGTGTGTGTGTGTGTGTGTCCGTTCATTGGGACGTAGAAGGCCATCAGGGGGGATGAATCATTAATGAGCTCCTCTTCTGAAGACGCAAACACAAACACACACATACACACACACACACACACACACACAAACACACACAGACACACACAGACGCATACACTATTGCATCACAGCCTAAAGAGGAACGGATCCATGCCTCACTTCGTCTCTCATCACTTATACACACACAAACACACTCCCCTGATGTTTGCACAAGCAGGAAAGGTGACTACTTGAAATTTAGCTGCTTGGGGCCACATGCAAGCACTGTATGAGTGAATCTGAAATGGGATGGAAAGAGATTGAACCACTCAAAACTAATCTAAAAATATACTGGATCAGGTGGACTGCTCAGTCCCAAAGGAAAACAGTGCACCCATAACAACCTTTTGAATTAACTTTTCACTTCCTCCTATAAAACTAGGCCATCTAAACAACAATCTCCACACAGTCTTACAAGGAAGTAGTCTAAAAACACCAGCTGTTGACTGTCACTACAGTAAAAAGCTGGGGAGACGGCGATATCAAGATTGGCTTGCCGCAAAACAAATAAGGACAGATTATTTCTAATGTCAGTAAAATGGAACCGTGAACACCTTTGTCTTCATCACTTACAGGGGTAAACACAATGCACCATTGGGACCGTTGGACCTCAGACAATAAGCTTGGACTTGTAAAAAGTAGAGTCAATG
>CABFOQ010001686.1:18586-30701 GCA_900660455.1 Gephyroberyx darwinii | reverse complement strand
CAAAAAAAAAAAAAAATAAAAAAAAAAAAAAAAAAAAAAAGGAGCCTGCCTGCCTAGCACAGCACATTTCTACAGAGAGAGAAAGAGAGAAAAAAAATTAGTGAGTGGGTGAATGTACATGTGTTTGTGAGTGTATAGGCTTGTATAAGTGTGTACTTGTGTGTGTGTGTGTGTGTATGTGTATATAGCTATGTTACTGTGTGTGCTTGCAGAGCGCTGTTCACTGTTTGCGGTTAGCCAGAGTGGTTAGTGAATGAGCTCTCCTGGTGTTTTCTCTTCCAGTAAGTCATGTTTTCACTCTGACTCTCTGCATCAAGTTTCAGACGCTTTAGACCCACAAATGACCAAACGGGCAGGTGTGCACGTGTGGCAGAGTGTGCGGGTGCATGTGTGTCCGTCTATGTATATGGTGATTCTGACTGCCAGCCCACTGTGACAAGATGGACAATCGTCCTTCACGCCACAGTGAAGGAGGCTCCACTCACCGAGCATGGCCGTTTGACTGGTCTGAAGTGTGACAAAGTTCAAACAGGCCTCTTCATTACAGCCTGTCCATCCATCCCTGATAACAACACTTTGCCAATATTCAATACTAAACTGTGTGCATGGCACCACTATAATTAGTGCTTATTATTACTCTACCTTCTTAAATTTGATTCTAATGTTTTTTGCACTGTACTGTAGGTAGGACTTGTAAGTAAGCATTTCACTGTATGGAACATATCTGCTGTATATACCACGTGTGACAAATAACCATGACTTGGCTTACAAGGAATGCCATTTTCTGAGTGTTTTGATACACAAGAGTGTTTTGATACAGGTCAGTTTGCATACAACGTCATGGATGACATATTCAGTACTATGCAAAGATGTTCAGTGTTTCCCACACACAGGCTGTACTTGGGCGCCCCGCCCAGGTACATTAGTGGCGCCCATGTATTTCCACACAGTCAGATTTTTAATTTCTCACCAGTTTTAATTTTCTAAGTTGTGAACCTGTGCTTTGGTCGATGACATCACTGCTGCCACGTACGCACGCGCACACGCACGCGCACGCGCACGCACGCACACGCACACACACGAGGCAGAGGAGACACAACTGCATGTGCTGAGAGAGGCGCCGAGCTGCTGTACACGCCTCAGGTGAAGTTCTTCAATGTCATAACAGTAATTGTCTTGCTTTGATAATGTTGGCTGGTGCTGGTAATAAATGAAACATTAGCGTAACCAACATTCACTCCACTGATTAGAGGTGGGCCGTTACCTAGCATCTGACGAAACAAATACATTTCTAGCTATTGTTAAAGGGGAATTCCGGTATTTTTAAATCTGGGCTCTATATGTACATATTAGTAATTTATACCCCAAAATAGGTACAAAAAGTTTTGGAATTGCTCCAGTAGATCTCCTCAGCCGGCAGTCGCGAAACGGGCTGCTATGGCTGCAGCGTAATCCGCAGGGGCAAGTGCGCCGATCAAAGTACGTCCACTAAAAGTGCTTGTTTTTGCCACTGACCGGCTCAGATTGTTATTGGAAGTGTCTGACAACATTATGGAAAGGATCCCTACAGAGATAGACCTTTGTTTAACCAGAAACCTTTGTTTAACCTCTTCCTGCAACAACTCGCCTCTTCTTTCAGATTTCAGAGTGAGACTTCTCCTTGAGCGAGACTTCTGTTTCTGGTTAAACAAAGGTCTACGTGGCAGCCATAGCAGCCCGTTTCGCGACTGCCGGCTGAGGCGATCTACTGGAGCAATTCCAAAATTTTTTGTACCTATTTTGGGATATATATGACTATTATGTACATATAGAGCCCAGGTTTAAAAATACCGGAATTCCCCTTTAAGTTAGCTAGAAATCTAATACTGAGTACGTTAGGGACTAATGTTAACTTTAACCAAGTTGTCAGCTAACTATTCCTGCATTAACTTTGGGCAGAGATGAGACATACTGCTGCCATGTCTTCCATGTCATGTCTTCAAGTGTAGTCTCTGAACAAAACGAGAAAGTGGTACGCTCTCTTTACTGATGCTCTAGACTCACTTCACGCTTGCTGTGGCTCATATTACAAACTCAGTCAGGGTTGTTTCCCGCAATGCCACTGCTGTCAGCGTTGTGCTTAAAGAGACAGATGCCTATTAGCCAGATCAAATATACATTTGCATAATAAAAAGTATAGGTTTTTTTTCACTGGACTAACAAGAACGTCAAAACTACTAGGGTTAGCAGGAAGTAATGTTTTATGATTGACTGGGAAATATCTGGGGGGATAAAAGTGTGTTTTGGCCCCATTGTAGATTATACATTCATGTGTAACAAATTGATTGGTTCAGAAGAAATGCTACCGTGAAAGAATCAAACCAGCAGAACCAGAACGGTGGTTCCATGTTCCTTGACCTGGGAAGGGTCAAGGAAGGGTCAAGCTCCTACATTTACCTGAAAAAGATTTCTGCTGCAGAAACGAGGATGCCGCACATTATGAAAAAGGATGTGAATAAGGAACGAACTGCCAGCATGAAGCTGTTACGTTGATCTAAAATTAGCCAATGTCCTACACAATACTTTTTCCAGTAACAACCAGCTTGCAAAATATACTTCCAGATAATCTTCAAGCAAAAAAAACCCCCTTGATTTCCTTGATGATCCTGGTACCTTTGAAGTTTGGCCGTGTTTGTGTTGTGATAATTAACTTCCTTGAGTACCCTGGTAGTTTTGGTGGGGTGGGGTTTGCTAGACCAATTAAAATGTGTCGTGGGTGGGGCTTGACTAGTCTAGCCCAACCCAGAATATCATGCCCCGCCCAATGTGGCTCTACATCAAGGAGCACTTGAGAATTTTGACTCTGATACCAATACTAAGTTCAACATCAAGCAATGTGCTACCACACTTGACTTGGTTGGGTGTCCATAGCCCCATATTTGGCCCCTGGTACCAGTTTTGTCAACCATTCTGGGGTTAGGCGTTGAAGCATATCAAAAAGGTGTGATAAAGTTTATCCTACTGTTGTATGGCTTAGGCTATTACCTAATAATATTGTAATGTAAGTGACTGATATTGATCTAAAATATAAGTATGAGTCTCAAAATTTAAAAGAGTCTATTATTCCTCATACAAACAAATATCAGGCTCTTGTTTTTAAGTTATCAGAGGTCTGAAGCTGAACATCCTGTCCACACAGTGTGGCAGTGTGTTTCTTAACAATCTGAGGATATCCCAGTAGAGCTCACTGAATTGAAAAAATAAACTCTCACATTAGGGGATGGCGTGCAAATCAAAAGGCCTTTCACTAATGACTCTACAGTTGTAAATGAAACAGGGAAATTGCTGAGATAAACATGCCAGAGTCACATGATGTGCAATCATATCAACAATTTTGACTGGTCACACATGCTATTATGTCTCCTGTACTGTCATGGTGCGACAACGGCAATATACACAGAGAAGACATTGGATCTTGCTTCTGATTGTGGGCGGACAGAGGGAGAGAGGGGCCGAGTCGACATACCATGGAGTAAGGGGAAAGAGAAAGAAAAACTACAGGCGAGGGAGAAGAGGGCTGAGTGTGATTAGTCATTATAACCCTGTGACTTACATTTTCTTTGCAGGCCTCACTTGGAGGGGAGTGTCCTGCACCAGAAGAAACAGCTGAGAAAGCACAACACACACATGCATGCAGGAATACACACACACACACCATTCCAAGTCTCTACTGCCAGGAAACCAGTGAACTTGTTGCTCTAGCATGCACCAATGGTGAAAGAGCTAATTTAGACTAAACCACATAAAGGACAACTGTCAAGACATACCAGTCTAAATATGTAGAATGACGAATAGATTCAACATGTATTACACAATCCTGAACCCTTCTAATTACGTCAAGGCGAAAGCTGCAGACAGACAGACAGACAGACAGGCAGACAGACAGGCAGACAGACAGGCAGACAGACAGACAGACAGACAGACAGACAGAAGGCAGGCAGACAGAGAGACAGGCAGGCAGGCAGACAGACAGGCAGGCAGACAGAGAGACAGACAGGCAGACAGACAGAGAGACAGACAGAGAGACAGACAGACAGACAGACAGACAGACAGACAGGCAGGCAGGCAGGCAGGCAGACAGACAGACAGACAGACAGACAGACAGACAGACAGACAGACAGACAGACAGACAGGCAGACAGGTACGCTGCATGCACGCACACAGGATTGTCTTGAAGAATGGAGACAAATGGAAGACTAGGGAAACCCCACATGAACCACAAAAGCCATGGCAGTGCTACAGCACACGTGATGGGAATGACACATCGTTGTTCTTGTATGAGAAAACCTTCACGTGTAGCCTTTGTTCTTAAAATCCCCTCAGCTTCAGACACGGTATGAGCATGGTATTTAGCATAACATTGTGACTCACTGGCAAATGGCTGGTAAACTAAAACAATTATTTGACAGGCCAAAGTAATTACCACATATTGTCAATGCTATTTTGTGTATGGAATATGGTACTGTGTGAAACATTCAATGAAAAGACGAGCGGATTTAGAGATTTAATCTGCTCACTCACTTATACAATGCATCTTTACCTTGGTCTTCTTTTTTCCTCTTTTTTTTTTTAAACCCTAACCCTGGTGAGCTAGTTTGTAAAGTTTTATCAAGCTAACCTAGAGCTGATGGAAGGAGAATCCTGACGTATCTGTAACGTTAGTCTAGGTTCCTTGACAGGTGTTCAGGCAATCAGGTTCAGTATTTGGATTCTCTCCTGATTTATTGACACCAGCGATTGACGTCAGACTAGCTTGGTAAACCTCACAAACGAGTAGCTAAGACATAGATGAAATAAATGAATAACAAAATCTAAAGACAAATTACAGGTAAAGAATGGAGAGACTATATGACAGGTTATAGAATCTATCTCAATAAAATTACTCTTTACTCATCGTGGTGGCAAACAGGCTAAACCTGAGGGGAATACTAACAGGGTGCTTAGTAACCCATGACTGCCCATCTTTTAAACTCCTTTATCAGAGTATGTGTGTGTTTTAATAGGATTCTGCAATGGGAGGCAATACCCAGACACTTGACTCACCCCAAAAAAGCTTCAGATGAGAAATTCACTGGTCTGTGTCATTACAGCCTAATTAGCTCCCTTTCATATGATGCTCATTACAGGGAATTGGCTGGCTCAACACAAAAGTGGACATAAATGGAAAAAGCAAATGATGGATTGTAACTGCCTTTAGTTGGAATTGTATGTTAAATATAAAGCGAGGAGAAGAAAAAAACAGATGCTGCTCTTTTTACTTCTCTATTTAGGTCTAAGCATTTCCCATCCAGAAATGAATGCTGCACCCTTACTGTTGTGTCCCGAGGGCGAGAAAGCTGCTGATACAAATGAGGCAGAAATAGCAAAAAGATAAAACTGGAGATACTCAAATGATTCACAAAAACTTTAGAGACTTCTTAAGAGGTTTCTCGTACCTCCAAAACTCTCCAGGCATGTAGCCCATTTCATGGTTCCCATAATAATTCCAGGCATTACTGAAGATTACAAAGAGGTCCTGGGTTTATGTAACAGTGATCTCTGAAGAGGCAGCATGGCCAACTAGAGGGCTGTTAAATTACAGTGTCTTATTAATGACATGCCTTGACAGGAACAGGGCAGGTCCTGTAGCTGTCGTCTAGACTACGCTAGGCTTTAATCAGGCTGCACTATGGTACACTAAGCAGAGCTTAAAACACACGGCCTGGATAAAAGGAATGGGTAGGAGGAATGGCCGTACCCTAAGATAAGCAAACACAAGAGAGAGAGAGAGGGTGAGAGAGGAGAGAATGCATGAAAATGTGTGTGCAAATACATCTGTGTGTATGAGTGTTTTCACACTAGCTTGTTCACAGCCATGCAAAACAAACCTGGGAGAAGTCTCCATTCCTGGGGAGGTTGAGGCCAGAAAAGTCCACGTCAGGGAACTCCGAGTACATGTTCATGTGCACATTTGGAGTGGTGGTGGTGCTGCTGTTCAAGTGGTATTGCCTGGGGAGAGTGAAGAGGTGCAGTTTTTTTTTTTAAACCGTCATTTATCCAGGGAGAGTTGACACATGTTCTTTTCCAGCAACACCCTTCCTTCATATACATTTACATCTTGGAGCTGCCCAGTATAATCCCAGGGCCACTGAGCAGCTCTGCTGGAGCAACTGGGTTTTGCTCAAAGGAATCTCGACAAATGTTAAGGGAGGGGGGAGAGTGTACAGTGTATCTCATATACTTTCCCCACCCATTTTTTAAATAAACTAAAAGGAGAGAGCAATACCACTGGGCAGACAGCTAGCTTTGTGAGTGCATGTCAACAGTTTCTGTTCCCTTACCTACTTTGTATTGCTTCAACAAGTAAAAACAATAAAAAATAAATAACATTCTATACACATTTAGACTAGCAGGGTACAAATCTCACAACAACACTTGTCAGAAACCATTTGAGTTTCAATGTCCCGTCCAAGTATCTTCTACAGATTAAATGTGGTTGAAAGCACTGCATGCAACAGGTGCTTAGTGAGGCTCTTAGCATGGTGGCAGCTGTAGCCACACTGGCTAAACCAGGATTAGTCCACCAGTAGATAAATGATAGTAAAAATTGTTTTCAATTAGATTTTCCCATGTTGTATTTTTGGTTGCTATATGGTACTCCAGGGCAGCACATATGAGCACTGTTGTACCCCCTCTCGGTAGGGAGAAGTCAAGTGAAAACAATATGTTGTGTTCAGTGAGAATCGCAAAACTACTGCTTCAAACTGAGATACGAGCCAGACAACTTTGGGCCAAAGTGAAATGGCAAACTCATTTGGCAAATAATGTTGTTACTCCAAGAGGAAATGATAGCTATCAGCTAACTGGTAGGTACATCCTCTTGTGTCAAGCCAGGTCTTCGCTAAATACCTGCACAGAGCCTGTGTGAGAGAGATAGACAGATAGAAAAAGATTTGTATGCAGTGTTCCAACACTAATGTGAACAACCAAATATTTATACAAACTTGGTATCTTTCTGCTTCTTAATTTTGAGAAATAAATAAATAAATTTTGTTTCTGGTTCAATTCTGCTTCACAGTCCAAGTCAACAACAAAAAACGTTTTTTGTTGATTAACTGTATGATTATACTAGCAACTTTAAGTGGCTTTATGTGCCTTTCCTCTGTTATGATTGTATTATAACACTTAACCAATATGAAACTTGGACTGTGAAGCAGAATTGAACCAGAAACAAAATTTATTTATTTATTTATTTATTTTTATTTGCTTCTTCAAAATTAAGAAGCAGAAAGATACCATGTTTGTATAAATATTTGGTATTTGATGATTACCTAAACTATTAGCAGCCCACTAAGATGGCAGCAGTGTTTTTGTTGTTAAATGGGAACAAGTGCAAAATAATCTGAGCGTCTGAGGCTGATGTAATGCGTATGTGCATATAATGTAGTGTATTTGTGTTACATGTTTATAGTAGTTTGGTTGTTTCAAAGAATGCAATAGTAAGAGACTAATGTGCAACAGGGCTTTCTCTTCTCTGATGACATACACTCGCCGGCCACTTTATTAGGTACACCCATCTAGTACTGCCTCCAGAACACCCTGAATTCTTTGTGACATGGATTCAACAAGGTGCCCTTCTGCACACCACTGCTGTAAAGAGCTGTTAAAAATGCTGTACTCAGGCCAGAGAACTATCTGAATATCACAGGACAGCAATTACCCATTAACTAGTAACATGAACATGCAGGGAAGCTTTTTGTGTTTATCCACATTTATACTATTTAGAGGCATAAGAATATTCACCAGGATTCAGAACCAAACTTCCCATTACAACAGATGTTACTGCAGATAACAGAAACAAGTAGAGTCAAGGAAGTATTTTCATAAGTGAGATATAGCCAGGGTGTCATCAGAAATGCAGTTACATTCAATTTTACTGGCTAAAGGTTCAAGGATCAAGTCATCTTTGTCTCCACAACAAAAAGTTAATTCAGAACTGTTATTTCTTCTTGTTTCTTAATTGAATCTATAATAATTAAGAATGAGTAGATTACAGCTGAAGAGTATACACAGCAAACCAATAAGTGGATATAAATGGTCATTTACTATTTTGGTTTAATCTCTTCTCTGATCAAATAAAGATGGTGCACTACGCTGCACACAGGCTTGTACAGTGCTATCACTTTAGCAGAATATGCTCTTAAGAATAAATTCATGATACAGGAACAGATGTGAAACATCTTTTTTTTCAAAACATGTTCCAAATTTGTTTTATATGCTCAAATTGTTCCCCCATTTAGGAGCACATGTTCCTTGGGGAAAATGTCTTGTTGCCACATCTAAGAAATTGAAAAAAAACAAAAAAAAACAAGAATCTTATTACCATTGCCAGAAACCTGGAAATGTATCCTTTTCTAGGCTAGCATTCACTGACCTAACCTATCAGCTGCACAGCCACCGACAACAACAACCAGGCCTGTGCTACAGTTCAAAGCCAAGAAACTAAACGGTAACATACACTGTCAAAGATGCACTAAAACTAAAGTCAGACGGGCAGAATAGGAAAGGGGTATGAAAAAAGGAGGAGAAGCAACAGGAGAAGACCAAACAAAAGCAGCTCCTACCCTCCATCTACTTCCAAGATCCAAGTGGGCCACACTGCCTCAGTGCTCCCTTTGCCCGCTGCCGGTGTTAAACACAAATCTACAGACATCATTCAGTAAACACAGGTACGCAGCAGCTGTGTCAAAGTAACTAATGTGACTGACCGGTCCTCTGCTCTCCTCAGCAATACAGTTGTCACACTATCTCTTCCTGTAGTCTCTCTTGAAATCCAAATGGAAAATCACTAGCTTCATCCAAAGGATAGGCAATAGCAATTTCTCAAGAACACCTCTGACGTTTTCAGTTTCTTTGTGAGTCACAGTCATTAGTACATGACCACGCATTACGCTGACAATAGTGGTTGCAGTCAAACGGAAAGCAAAACTAAACCTATGCTTGGACCAAAACTAGCACAATCCAACGTTTCTTTCTCTTGATATGTGTGATCCAGGCTCAGAGGGATTGTGCTTGGCCAATGCTATTTATAGGATTTGGCCCAGTGTCCTCAAGCACAGGCCAGAGATCAGGCAGAGGCTGACTGACCTGGGGAATTTTATTTAAGACACCAACAGGACAAAAGGGGAACTGTAATCTGTAATCTTAAACCAGTGTATGAAAACATGGTTCCTACACTTGATTCTTGACAAATTTCACAACTTTTTGATGACAGAATTTTGAAGTTGCCACTAATTGTTACAGATTTGCAAATCCCAGGTCATCTTTTGGATAACTTCAATTATCACTGGCCACTCATGTAAACAGCAAAATTGTTGTTTGGGTTATTACTCTCTCTCAAACATAACTAGATCACTAAGCAGCCAGGTTCAACTCAACAGTGATCACTTGCCTGGTTGAAAAAAAGGGTAAACAAATTTTCATGTTAAATCAAAAGCTATTTTTAATAAATAAGAATCCATAATTATTCCATTTAAAAATGATCTGACCTTTCCAGGTTTTCCATAACCATAGGAACCCTGTGAAAAGAGTCTCAAGAGTGTTCACGCTGCAAGCAAAATTGTTGTGAAACGTAAAGTTCTTTGGCAAATTCTTAAAACAGACTTTGCAGTGAAAAAAGGGCTGATGAACTGTTCTAATGATGATGAAACCTGAAAATAAATAAGACAAAGGTCATGTGTTCATATCATGCACTGGTATAAAATCTGTTCAGCATGCAGGCTATTGCCAGGAAGGTCATTGTTGTGCTGGTTAGAATCATAAAATGGAAATCCTCATCCCTTTAACCAACGCTGATATGACAGTGATATCATTACAGCAGAAGTCATGACAGGCCGGCATCAGCAGCTTTGCAAGAACACAAAGCTGGTTAGGGGCCCTCAGTCATTGGAGCTGACTGACTTACTGTTTCTGTAGTCTTCCCAGACTACTCAGACTGTAGCCGTACAGACATCATCATTTGAACATAGTTATGGCTTTGCAATGCCTTATTTGACACTAAAACATACTGGCCAGGCATTTGTCCAACAGTGGGAGTTTTTGACTGTGGACACCCAGTTTGACAGATGAATGCTAGGCTAGCTGTTGCTAAGCCCTTGGCAGAACCAGCCAATCATTGGTGCCATTTAACATTTCTGAACAGAACTGTAGTATTCATTAAAAAAAAATTCAAAAAACAACAATCTCCTCTTTGGCAAAACAGATGCTTAAAGTTAAAATTCACCTTGCTTTATATTTGTCCTTTGAATTCTCCCTTAGTCTCACCTTAAATTGATTTGAGCCAGAGGCGTGGATCATTAATGATAGGTGCAATATTACATTTGATCGATCATTTCAGTGCTACAAAGGTCTCATTTGGGAAATGGCTAACATGATTTTTATCACTATGTTATTGACTGACAGATGTCCTAGGCATTCTGCCTGGTGTTTTTACAGCTTTACATTTAGGACCTTAAATTGAAATGTCTGAACTACATTCTAAGCATTCAAATACAATAAGTACAACCTGGCTTTCTAAATTGTGAAGTGTTCTAATTTGATAATGGAATACATACACACACAAATATATAACCTATTACTCAGCTATTCAGCTAAACCTATCTAGTCAGAGTCTCAGTGACACCTACGTCACTATTCATATGAAGAGTTTCCACTGTGCAGAGGCGAGTGAGTGAGCGAGTTGGTCCATGCATCAGTGTGTATAAACAGAGCGTGGACACGGGGCCATTCACATTTCCTCTTAGCTGGTGTCATGTGATCCATTCACTCCTCTGCCTGTTCAGAACAGCCATGTGATGAGACAACTGAGGGCTCTCTTAATTCAATCAATTACCAACCAACTGTACAGAGCAACTCAATCACACAGAGTAGCAGAAAAGACAAATGCAATATTAAATCACGTGCAAGCACCTCACTGCATGTCAGAACCACTGAACTGAACGAGGAAAAAAGGATTCTGTGGCCCACAAAAGGTAGAGAGTGTGTCCACAGAAATGGAGCTCTAACAACTTAGCCATTATAAAATGGCCTAGCCTTTAATCAAAAATGGCCTATATTCTCTCTAGGAAAATTATCTTTAAGAAACACAAAACATTCCTTCAGTATTTTTTTTTTTATAGAAAACTATGAATAAAAATTCCACACACCTGGGTGGGTTTATTCAGTCACACTGGTGAGACCAAAGAAAAAACTGTGTGGCACTACTGGAAACAAAAAGAAAATGTTGCAAAATGTGACCATACGGTAGAACTGTGTGATGTGTGAAGGGGACTCAATAGATGCTTTGTCTGCCAGGTCACTAAGGGGCTATACATTTATTGACAGAGAGAGGAGAGTTGTGAAGTCATGCCTTATTCATACCATTGGATACTGTTCTGGCTAGATGAGGACTTTCACAGCACAATAAAGAACAGTTTGTCCAATCCCCAAAAGAATATTCGGACAACCAATCAAATAGATTGTATCTCAATAGTCATCTTGGTCTAAGCCACAGATACATTTGTGATCATGAGAATTACCCTTTGTCTGTATGAGGGAGAGCGAGGCGAGGTGCTTCAAAAAGCAGGCTTGATCCACCGAATTCCACTTTGACTTAACTTAAAAACCACAAACCATGCTCACGTCATTTGTTGCATGAGTTCGTAGTGCTTTCAAAGAAACACCATACACAGAACAAGAACAAAACAGACCATAATACAACTAGTGGAACAAACACTTCCTGAGCGGTGTTTCATATCACACAGTTGTTGTGATGTCAGTTTAGTCAGATTTGTGGCATTTCGTCTTTAACAACGTGGGTGGGTGGATTTTTGTAACTTAAAAATTATTTGTCTAAATTTAGAGAATACCCTAGAATAAAAAAACAGATATGCAGATATATACAAATCCCAAATTCCACCCACATACTGATATTGGGCGCAGATACAGTCTCTGAATTACAGACATGCCACGCATATATGCACATAAGAGGATAAAGAAGGTGCACATCTCATTCGGTCGTGGAACACGACCGGGTTTGCCAGATGCTGAGATTAATCCC
>CABFOQ010001686.1:0-11943 GCA_900660455.1 Gephyroberyx darwinii | reverse complement strand
GGGGGGGGGGGGTATTTAAGGATACCGGGGCCATGTCTGTCTCTCTCTTTCAGCATAATCTGTTAATTGCTTCAGAAGCTGCTGCTGGTTTTGGTAGACCCCCCTTCCACGTGTGGCTATCTTCATTTCTCTCTCACTCTCTGGGTGGCCTGAGGGTAGGAAGTTTTGGCCATTTCATACAGTAAGTGTTGCAACAAGAAGACCTAAACCTATTCGTTAACAAAGGCTGACAAATCTCAGAGGCTGTGCAGATCAATCTGTGAAGTAGGACAGCAAACACTGTGAGATTAATAGGCATATGTGTTGTTAGAAGCAGTGTTCCCTGTGTTGTGGCAGATTCTAGGCCAGTTCCTTCCCTTTGGCTGTGTGAGTCACTCCCGTCCGCCAGCCAGGCAGAGGTTAACAAGCAGCACGCCTGTGTCACTTCAAACAACACAAGATGTGAATTTACCATGTTGTTAGTTGCAGCAGCCAACATGTGCTTGCAAGCACATCAGGCAAGAGGTTAAGCATAGTTGCTGGTAGTGATGCCTCTCACTGTGTGGCGGTGTCCTTGCTGACTGATGGAGCACATGGAAGTCATCCAGGGAAGTGTGACTTCCTTAAGCTGCTAAATCACAGCTAAGCGCTCACGAGGAGGATCACCATCCTGCCTCACGGCTGTGCTCATGAATGCACATGAATGTACACACACACACACACACATACAGGGAGCACTGACGCACTCGAAAATTAATTGCATTGTGTATACACTGATACGTACGATGGCATGCCAACAGGGATGCCATTTCCTTTACCTTAACATTTACAAACATAGATTTACATTTTAGCCATTTAGTATGTTTCAATCCAGAGTCACTTGAAAGGAATGACACAAATGCAACGTATACCTGTGTCCCTTCAATAACCTAACTATGGATGACTTGAGAAGTAAAGAAATAAAAGCCAGAGAGAAAACAGATGTTTTATAGACAAGACAGGAGCATTGTCCCTCTTCCTTTTGTCTCCTCCCATGACTTCATTTCCTTTGCTAGTGGCCAGGAGAGGATAACTGTGCAATTGAGAAGCGTGTTCTGTTCTGTTGCAGAAAAATCAAGGGCATGCTATTTTGTTGACAAGCGCAGCCTCACCACCTCTCACATATAGTCCCTCACTCCCAAGCACACTCATCTTCTCAACGCTCTCTCCTTGGGCCTGGCATAAAATCCTTCTTAAGACACAGAGAAAATCCTTCAACGTACAGCTCCACTTTATCTTCATTAACTGCCTTCTCAGAATCAGTGCCTTGTGGCAGGGAGTGGAAAGAAAAAACACATGCACGCACACACACGACAGGGTAAACCTTTGACATCTGTTCCTGTTCTAGTGACAAGCCAACTGTCAACAACCATTCAAGTCAGTCCAATGCACCGTAGTCACTCATTACCAATCTGGGTCCATCTACATCTACTCTCCTCATCAGTAATCAGGTTAGAAATGATCAGGGCCATGCAGCCTTGTACCAGAGCGGCAGGGGGGCTGTTAGTTGGTTATGATTGCCTAGATTGGCTGGATTCATTAGCTACAGTGATGAAATATTCATAAAAGGAACAAGTTACTTCCCAGGGAAACACAGGGCTCTGTCATTCAAAACAGCCTGCATTATTAATCAGCACCTTTTTCAACACAAAAGGCCCGCACACACACACGCACACACACACGCACACACATTCTTGAACACATACATGGAAGGACATTACCTACCTCCCCCCTCCACACACACTCTTTCCATTCAGTACTACAGACATCATAAAGGAACTGTGAACAGCCTAGTGACAGGGAAGGACAGTGGCTAAAGAATAATGGTCATATGACTGTGTAACCAAATCTGCTGTCTTATCAAAAGCTGGGAAATGGAAACAAATTGTACTTTAAGAGCCTGTTGTTATTGCGTTCCTGTTCAAATATTTATCAAACAGGGTCTCTGGACTGGGACAGCACATAGCAATTATTAGGCCTAACTGAAATGCAAGGTTCAAAGCTGTACTTATAAAGGGATAACGATACATCTTAACTAGATTCTCATCAACCCATTCAAAGTCAAACAGGGGCTATTCAGCAGTCTTGGCATTGATGATGAATATTATTGTGGTCACAAACACCAGTTGAATGAGACATTAAAGTGATTTGTCCACAAAGGAGAACTTAATAGGGTCCTTGTGGCCCCGAGGACACCTTTGTTGTGGTAAATAAAGGAGGGGACAAGTGAGGAGAGAGGGTGGGAGAGCAGAGAGGAAAGAAAAGCAGAGAGTAGGAGGGGGGCGTACAAGACTTCGACAACGAAGAGCAAAGTCGCGCAGAAAAGAGCAGAGAAGAAAACAGATCAGAAACAATGGTTTATAGTGGCTTAATGACATCATCGAGGAGCTCTACTCATCTATCCCTACATCTACCATCACCACCATTCACCAGAAATAGATCAAAGGCCGACTAGATCAAAGAGAGAAGGATCCACTTAGCTCCCTGTTTGCCCCGTTTTCCTCTGTCATCTTATATCCTCAGGACAGACAGAAGGATGATGACATGCGCTGGCTGAATGCAGCTCTCTATGCCTTCATTGCTCAACTGCTAGTTAGGTGCACAGACAATAGCTGGGTTTCCACCCAAGTGTTTCTGTACAAATTACAAGGTATAGAATTAGAAAGGCTGAATGGAATTGGCATTTTTTTTTTAGAAAATGTACTGACTGCACAAGAAGCTCTCACCATATTTCTCTTGGATGTGTTTTTTCACACAGGTACATTCAGGAAGCCTATGTATTGTCTTCAACCCAGCTGATGTAAATTTGCCTACTACATGTTTTAGTTTGTTGTGTCGTTTCAAAAGTTTGCTTAAATTCGCTGAACAGTTGGATGGAAAGATTGCTTTTGAAGGCCATGAAAATGAGCCAACTGGAAAGTCAACTCAGGCAGGGAAGTGATGTGCTGTATATGTGATTATTCGCTTTTGGGTCCAAGAACAAAGCTTTGGTCTCAAACAGACAAATGGAATCAGGTCACTGTAATTAGAAGGAAATGAAGCCCCATCAAAATGACAAGGAACTGATCTGTTCTTCTCTGAACATGCATCTTTGTTTTAACATGCAAGCATCATCCCAGAAGCACTACTACTCCTCCATTCCCCACTCATTTCACTCACTCTTCTGTCAGAAGTTGGTCCATCTCTCTCATCAGCTCATCTTGGTACTCTGTGTACCCATGTTGGTCATTTCTATTCCATTAAAGGACTACATCAACCTTTTGGGAAAAGGGTTTGTTAGTCAACTTACCCTTTACAGGTTACAATAGGAGTATCACCAAAAACATCCTGTGTCTTTGGTAGATGTCTCTGTCCTGTACACATGCTAGCATGTGTGTTAGCATACAGTACGTTACGTGTCCTTAGGCAACTAGCATTATCAACGTAAGAAGACAGACCTTTAAGTAATCTCTAAGCTCTCATCAAATAAAGGTAATTTGACCAATTTCCCAAAAAGTCAGTGTAGTTCTCTAAGTTCTTTGTCTGTTTCCATCCTCTATCCTCTCAGTGATAGACTACTCCTCTATTTCCATGACTATCGCTCTCTGTTTTCCCAGTGCCGGCCCACTGTATGTCTCGACATTTCAGCTGTGCCCAACCTAGCCTACTTTCCTTATGTTCATCCCTCTTTCTTCCTCCCTCCCATCCGAGCTTGCCTGTGGCGTTGGCTGTTGCCTCTCACCCAGTCTGACCCCCAGACAGTTTCTGCTGCTGATTTGAGGCTGCTGGCTCCCTGCTTCCCAGAACCCAAAAATCCCACTGAGCCAGTGAGTCAGTCGGTCATAACGGCAGGCGAAAGCCATCAGCTGCACATTTAAGCAGCACAAAACAAAGCAGCAGGCACAATACTTGTTTAGGCAGATTACTACTCATTTCTTTTATTTAGCTGTGGTGACACCCAACAGATGGAAAATGGTCCCCAAAGCCAGAAAAATTTCGATACAAACAAAATTTTTATCTGGCCATATACAACTGTAATTACAGCACAATTGTCCATACATTATGGTATAAATATCTAAATAAGACCCATTCTTAACTGTAACATCTACTGTAACTGATCCTGGAAAGGACCCTGAAGCGAACCTGCGTCTCAGAACCAAAATTACCTGCAGCCCTTACATCGCCACAATAATTCTAGGACAGGAAACACTGCTATTTAAAGGATAACTATTATTTTTGGTGTCGTGAAAACACACAGGACAATGCAATCCTGCAAGTTTCTGAACTCTACCCTGCCATGGTTCAAATCCAGACAATGCTCTATTCCACTCGTTCGACTTCACCTCAGTGGGCAGGAGTGACAATAATATTGCACCACATGCTCAGAGTCAGGGGGGCTGTCTGTGTCTCTGTGTCTGTCTGTGCCAGCTCCACTTAGCCTTGCTCAGCTCAGCTCTGTTCAGCTGTGGGCTCTGGCTGAGGCCTGGCTGACTGACTGGGTCAACTGAGGCTGCTGTCACACTCTTGAACACCACCACCACTAGCCAGTAAACCATGCAGACAATTAGTCAAACAGACAGAATTTGCTCTCAAAATCAGTCTATCTACAAGTGGTTAGATATTCTACAGAACACAGAGATAATACAAAAGGGTCAAAAAACATTCAATTTAAATAAAATCAATGAAAGCACTTGGCCTACTTTGTGTGTGTGTGTGTGTGTGTGTGGGACAGGAGGATGTTGAGGCCCTGCCTAGGTATAAAGGATTTTGGGTTCCTGTAAAGCCAAGCCTTTCCCTTGGGGATGGAAAATCTCCACATTTGGATATGCATCATGTGTGTGCATGTGCAAAGCATGTGTACACTAGACAGTATATTTGTGTACCCCCCTCCCCCCTTCGCTGTACTTATTTTTGTTTTATTACTGCTCTTATCTACATGCAAATCCTACTTCATACCAGAAAACTACATCACTGACACCTCTTAGGAAAACTGAACTCCTCTGTAGTAAAAAAGGTTTCATCCTACTTTGTTCAAACTAAGGTGATCTTTGCCTGCCCCACTTCTCTACTGGCCCAAATCCTTTTCATCTTCTCACAGGTCCCATCTCCAGCACAGCCACATCAACTATGAAGGATGGGTAGGGAAAAACAAAACTATCTGTATCATTTGAAAATACACTTAAATCTAATTGGGCCATGCCACGTGCAATTAACTGAATCCTTCTCCGACAAAGGTAACTAAAGATAAAGATGTCTGCTTAGGACATAGGACAGGACAAAGCAGGGCAAGATTTGGCACAGAGCTCAACTTAAATTGAATTGGCTGTGACACGCTGTGATTTGGAATAGGCCAACAGACCTAGATAATGTTTTTTGCTCCACTTGTATAATAAATAAAATGTTCTCTCTCCATAAAGACAATTAAAAAAATATAACTGGGTTAAATTAGTGTCAATCCACTGGATAACAAGAATGGCAAGCATTCACTCATATGTAAGCTACCACCCAATATTTACTGCACCATACCATAGGCCGTAAGGCATCCTGTAATATGTTAAAAAGTCAACAATTCATAAACATGTAAACACACAAGACAGGAACCAAGCAGGACATGTTTTAGTCTCCCAGCCATGCTGGCTGCTGGATTCAGAATTTAAATTGCCCTCCTGCTATTTGAAAGCACAAATAGTTATAAGAGAACCTCCAAATAATGGAAACTTGCTGGCCACTACAAAATATAGCACTTTTTTGCTTGAGGCAAAGACTTAATTTCACACCCTGGGACGGACAAAAGGACTCTCAAACCAGTCTAACTAGAATCTACAACAAGAATTATCTAAAGGCTTTGTGTACAAAGGCTTTACTGATAAAGCTGGAACCTCTGCTCTGAAGTTTGCACTCAGAATTGATGATAGAGAATATGAAAGATGGCAGCTAATTTGCAAAAATCTATTTCAGTACTCAGAATGTATGCTACATGCAAATATTGCTATTTTTTACCCAGGTATGGTACTCCACAAGCTTCACACTATGGTATGGTATGGTAGCCCTCAGAGGATTTTTTTTTTTCAGTTTTATATGTAGGTCTGGTTATATAGCCAAGCTGAAACAATGACACATATGGTATTCATAGTCATCCATCAATGTGGCCACTAATATTTCTCTCATATTTCCTTCCTGGATCAGTCCCATTTTGAAATCACAATGTTTGCTTTTCTCAGAAGGATGTTGACACACTTTTTCCACAGAAAACTGAAAGGCAGAGCATTGAGGAACGCCAGAGTGTGGCATGCTCTCCTGCATTTCAATAATCTCTTACAGGGCTCTTATGTGGCTTGGGAGAGACCCACATAGCCTCCAGGTCTGGCTACTAGTTGGGACATGGGAGACTATAAAACAGCCCACCATAAAAGGCTAGTTTGTGTCTTTTGACAGTGTATAAGTGAACAGTGTGGCAACGTATTTCCAAACACTGTCACTCCTCTTACTCTCTACTGACTGAATGTCCATGTTTAATACATGAACTATTACCTAATGAAGGCCAAATTCTAGGAAAACAGGAACCGAAATCACCACATAACCTAGCCCTGACTCCCCCCACCATATCACTACTACTAGCACCACCCTCCTCCACGGCACATTTTTCACTCACACTCCAGATCAGCCCACAGGCCATAAATGAGATTTATCACTGGCACCAATTGGAGAAGGGAGAGAAGCAGTGAGAGCAAAGACGAAGGGAGAGGGAAAGTGCTGCTGTACACCAAAACACCATATCACAGACAGCAGAGTGGAGGGAGGGATTGTGAGCCATGGATCAGGGCTGTTTGGGTGCATCCCAGAAGTACTCTATGCATCACCCTTGCTGCTCCTGTAGGCACTAAACACAACAACATCAACAAATCTATGTTGTGCCCCTCAGGGTCTAAGCAGGGAAGGCAGGGACTGATTGTCTTAAGTCTGATTTAGACAGATAGACAACTAACAGTACAGAAAATGAAGTTGTGGCAGATCAATTTTTTATTTTTCTGGCGAATGTCATCTGAGAGTCGCTCCTCAAACTGCTCCATTGCTATTCTGTTTGATTTACGTGTATTTGGCAGGTGTGCGCGTCTACTCTGCAAGCATCTGCGGGTTACGCTTACCCATAAAGCTCATCTCTGCGTAGCTCCGCGCAGACCTACGCAGCAGTATAACTGGATGTAAAGACACAAGTATGCACATAAGGCAAATTTCATCCTGACAGCTAACATCACCTTGGATCAGTGGACCAGTAATGGGCCTTTATACAAACGGTCAAAACACCATGGAACTTTCTAGTTTGTCTTGATTACTGCCAAAAAAGTATTTTTCATGAAGCCCTATCACAGTTAAGCCAATCAAAAGGGCAAGACATAAAGAACATTATAAGCTGAAGCCATTTTTATCTCAGTGAGTTGCCACATATATTGATCCAACAGTTCTGGTTTGAACCGGTCAGGAGGAAGGTAGTGTGTTTTTTATCCTGTAATTCTGCCTGACACTCCAATAGTTAAACAGCCTGTCTGTTGCTATTAGAGTCTATTAGATGTTGGGCAGAGAGAGATCAGGCTGCAAGAAGAATTAAGACAGCAAATGACACCAAGGCCAATGGCCACGTCACCAGGGATAAGAGCACTCAACTAACAGGAAGATGGGGCTGAAACAGAGAATGTCACCCACTTCAAAATCAGCAAATAGTATCCTTTATCAAAGGAGAAATTACATAATTGGAAAAATAGCCAGCCACCATGACAACCTATGTCAATGCTTGCATGAGGCTTGACTAGCCTTGGCTGCAGGCATTAGAGACACTGGAAACTAAAAAGTGGAAATTGCAGGAGAGAAAAGAAACAAGAGGGGACAGCTTTGTGAGAGCTCTTATTAATTTCTTACTGGTCACTCATCCACTCTTCTGCATCTCCTCAAAATATATTAAAAATAAATGCTTTCTGTGTTACATAATAGACCAGAGCTTTGCCTACATTTTTAGGGTCACACATTTACTTTGTATCTTAACTTATAAGTGCTTTGAAATCCAAGCAAGTTCCAGTGGCATGTTTACCCTCTGCTCTCCTTGTATAAGAAAACATATAACCGGCCCCAGTACAATACTTGAGTCAACTTTCCCTCTCTACACAAGTACAGACAGGCCTAAGACAGCACCAAGACTCAAGTGTCTAGCATGCTAGCTGCATGTCAATAAACCGATGCATTCATATGGAAAGGTCAAAGAGTCCACTGAACTAGGGGTGCTGCTGTTGTGGTGCATAGATGGCAAGACCACACAGACTGGGGTGTGCTCTTCACTTAGTAAAACAATGTTAGCTAGGATAGCTATAATAGACACAATCTGATCCCTGGACTTTTCGCAAACTAGATTCTTTCTTATAGCTCCGGGTACGCCTACTTACTTACTTATTCTCTTCTCCAGACAGGGCATAAGACGTCAATAAGGGCCCTCCACTTTTCCGGATGCGCTAGTTACAAAGAAGTCATTATCACCTTTGTAGCCGACTACCATGAATGACTACAATTAAGGCTATAGCTTTCCCTGTGCCCCTTGAAGCCTAGCAAGAACTAACGTTAGGCTGGTTCTCCGCCAGTGCTCCTTACATTAACTCAGTTGTTCCTTTTGAATCTGTTAAAACGTGACGTTATAATATAAACTTCACTGTAATTCAACACGCATAGTGCGCATATGTTCATGCTACACCAAATTATAAAATCACAGACTTAATCTGATATTTTCACACAAACTATAACTTGGCGACTTTAGGACTTTTGGCTTCTTTCCGAAATGTGGTGCCTGTCCGAAAGATTCAAGAGCACACTGGTCTCCACACAGCACAAAGGAAGGCAGTAAGAGCTCTAGATAGCGTTAATGCTACGACTGATAGCTCGCCGGACTACAAAGGACAACCTTAGCTGGCGTTAGCGAGCATGCTAACGTTGGCTACGAACAATTTCTAATGTGTTCAAGTCAATTTCAGAGTTTCATAATCACAGACGGCGAAATGTAAATCGTAGTCTGATAATAACCGGTGTACTTCTAATCGCTAATTGTGCTAACGTTAGCTAGGCTAGCATAGCTGATAGCAGTTTTCTGAATCGAGGTACGCTCGTTTTGTATGTCAACGTCTGCCTAGGCTATGGAGTTACTTCGCTCTCTACTAAAAGAAGGCTTTGGTGGATTTAAGATTTTGAGAAGAACTTTATTTATGATGTAAAATGTATGACGTAAATGTGCAATTTAACTTTCGAAAGATCAGTAACATTAGCGTGGTCATCTTAGATAGCCTGCATCAATTATAGGAGAACGTTATAAACAGAGTATGTGTCCTTTCTTTATCGTGTGCTACAATGTAGCGTTATAGCTATTTATATGTCTCTTTTAATTACACCAGCTATCTTAACCAGCTTTCCTTGATCTCGACTCATCCTAAGTTTGTAGAAAGTCACATACGATTACTATACTTTATAACGTTACTCTTCCTACCCGGCGATCGCCAAGAACCGGCGTAGCCCGTCGTACAAAATGTATGCTAGTAGAGGCAGCCTAGAACGCATCTTGTAAAAGGTAACTGCCGATGTGTCGCTTGCGTTTTAATATATCCTTGAATTACACTTACCATTAATAAGTTAATTGTTCTCAATCCAAACTCCACACACACGGGGTGATTTTTAACGAACACTCGCGTCAAATTAAGAGAAACTGGGAATTTTATCCAACTTATTCTTGCTAGTTGTTTTCTCCACTTCCTGATTGAGACGCTGCCATTTTGAATAGCGAAAACAGATATTTCCGCTGCTGTCGTCACGCAGTACCCCTTGTTGATCGCAGACCTCCAATAGCCCAGCCAGAAATAGCACATCACAATATTCTTTGGCACATCTAAACGAGTGCAACAAGTTAGCTTATGCTGATAACAGATGACAGAAGAAATCTAGGAGAATCACTGCCCAGTTCCTGGCCCTTTGTCAACCCATTACATTTGGATTACGCTCCAATTAAATAGGCATAAGCAAACAACGATAGTCATAATAATAATAAATATGGATGCAAGCAGCAATTAAGGGGCCATGTAAAAGACGTAGTAGCGGTTGTAGAAGCAGTGGTACTTGTCATAGTAGTAGTTGTAGTTGTAGTAATAATGGTGGTATTAGTAGCAGTAGTAGTTGTAGTGGTAGTAGCCCTGGCACTAATTGTAGTTCCTGTAGTAGTAGTACTAGTAGTGGTAGTCGTCATATCCATAGTCACTGTGGTGGTAGTAGTAGTGTTTGAGAACCCAGAGAGGAGGAACTGGTGGATCAGTTAAGAGAGAGTCATTCATTTAAAAAAGTTTGTCAGTGTATTTCTCTCTCTGTCAAACAGACAGATTGTCTGTCACGTGCAAACTTTTTGTAAAAGTGAGATTAATTTTTCATCTTAGTAGTGAGATTTGATGATGTTTTAGATTTTAGAAATGTTATTTGAGTTCATTTACAACGGAAATGTAACATTTTTAGCCTGGCTTGCCTGTGGGTGAGAGACATTGACAGAGATGAAGGAAGAGAGAGAAAACAGACACCAAGAACACGCTGTAAAAAGTAGAGCGCGCTGTAAAACCTTGAGGCCTCTGTGGTTGAAACCGTGGTACAGCGTTTGTTCTAGCTGACTGATGGAGAAACGTCTGGACTACAGGCCGAGTTATACTTCTGCGTAGATACACGTAAACATCTACACGTAGCTACACAGAGAAGGGTTTTATGGGTAAGCGTAGCCCGCAGATGCTCACGGACAGGTAGACGTGCACACCTCCCAAGCTGCATGGTAGCACACCTATTACTATACACACCTATACACCTTTTCTACACCTATACACGTATTACTACTACTACTACTACTACAACTGTTAGTACCAGTACTACAATTACCACTACTACTACTGTTATTACTACTTCCATTACTACCACAACTACTACTAATCACTTAGGAACCACCTAGAATCACCCCTGCAACCACCAGTAATCACATAGCAGCCACCTAGTAACCATTAGTAACATCTTAGCAACCACAAAGAAACACTTTTTGTGCTCCATCCCTTATGCTTAACACACACTAGAAATTCAAAAGAACTGTCTGCTTTAAAACAAAATCATACTTCACAGCTTTTGCTCAAACAGCAATCCTATGCATTTTCTCCAGGAAATGCTTTTCTAGTATTATATAGTATTATTATTATTATTCACATGACTCCTTTATTTGTATGGAAACTTTCTCCGTCAAGTCGAACAGTCGACATCTTTCATATCCAGCTTTGTGTTTTCTATTGAGTCCCTGGTCTGTGGACTCATACTGTTCATACAGAGTTCATACAGAAATGAAAACATTGGTCAGACAGCAGTAGCTTTTGAGGAGTACAGTTGAAACTTGAAGTGCTTAATTGGCTCTAACAGATGCTAGAGCTGCACAATTAACTAAATTCACGATATGTATGGCTGCAATTTCTATGAAAGGAAAATGAACTTCAGACAGTTTGGTTCCCAGGTCCTGTGTGGATTCCAAATCTATCCTATCCAATCCTATCCTATCCAAATCTTCCATCATATTTGAAGTAAATCCCAAACATTGGCATGTCACTTTACCAACAAATTGTTTCATTCCGGATGCTGGCAAAACTATCAGTGTCCACATATTGCACATCACTAATAAATGTTTGACTCACTGCATCTGGTGTTCAGACAGTTTTACCAATCAATTCCGCTCAAAAGTTTGGGGTCACCCAGAAAATTTCATGTTTTCCACGAAAACACTTTTATTCATCAAATGAGTTGCAAAATGAATAGAAAATATAGTCAAGACATTGACATGGTTAGAAATAATGATTTTTACTTGAAATAATAATTTTGTCCTCCAAACTTTGCTTTCGTCAAAGAATCCTCCAT
>CABFOQ010001685.1:0-10336 GCA_900660455.1 Gephyroberyx darwinii | reverse complement strand
TGCCTGCCTACCCTCCTGCCAAAGTGCAGGATGGGCCCTCATCAGCCGTGTCAGTCAATAAAAAGAGAGAACATCACATCTCCCCTCCTGCTGTGTCCTGTGTGTCTTTTCAAAGGAGAGCTGAGCTGAGAAAACACTTTGAAAGGACGGAGTGGTGGTAGACACAACATTTTTACTGATTCACTGATTTATATTGATTCATACTTTATACTGATTTATACTGATTCACTGAGGAAATACAAATATATTCATTCAATAGATTTTTTTGTGAATATAGGCTATACATTTTCTAAACCCTTCTTTTAAACCATACTATGCAGTTTAAACAGTTACCAACCTGGCTCAAAAACATTTTTTTACAGTGCTAATTTTGGCAAAAATATTTTTCTTAGTCTTTATACTTGAATGTTTATAATTCTGATTTAGCCATTTTAGCTGAACAGTAGTGTGTATCACATCAAGGACATATTTTTGTCTTTTCCTTCTTGGTCTGTCCGGACATTAAAGACCTCATGTAACAAAGGATACAGCTCAGTTTGTGACTTAATGATGGGTGGCAAATATGTGAGTTGAGCAGTGAGAGGGCACATTGTGCTGGTAAATGCTCACCAATACTAACAACTGATTACACAGAATTTGAGAGGATGGCAATAAAAACAAAGAAGCAGTGATGAAATCTGCTGCAGCATGCTGATGATGAACTAACAACTTTGTGTTATGTTACCATGGAAACCAGCTCCCGGTGTTGCACCTCAAGCTTGTTGACAGATTTCAGTCAAAGCGTTATCTCAGTGTAGACTGATGAACTTTCTTTCACACACCACTCACAGGAAGGATGGAGAAAAATTATTTTTCATTTAAGTGAAAAATTCTCATTTTCATTTTCTCATTGTATTTTTCTTTTTGGGCCTGTGTCACCGCCTTGGACTACCTTAAGATTAGTTACATCACTTAACAACTCAAATGTATTATATTTCTTTAACACTGTTCTACACAAACAAAGTGCAGCCATGATGGTCAGAAGTCAAAGTAAAAGTGGCAAACCTCTATCCGGCTGGTGAACTGGTTTTTAACATTGTTGATGGTGGAAAAATTGTTGCAATGTTGTATACTCACTAGCAGCTGAACTCCAATGCAGCTAGATCATTTATCAGCATTTATTTTCCTTTAGGCTACAGCAAATTTGCCTGCCGGCCAGTAGCCTATGTTGTCATTATGAGTCAATGCCATATTTCCTATATCTGATTTTGCTAGGAGAAACGTGGCCGCAGAGGTACTGACATGGCACTGAGTGCGCTACATGGGTCCACAAACTCCCCTCTTAATTCAGCTTCTAGACCTGCCATGGAAGAGCTAATGGGAAGACACCAGGTAGCAACCCCAGTGCTGCACGTAGTGAGAGTGAGTGGTTTGACTTGGATCAGGGAATTGACGGCCCAGCAGGTCTGCCTGCCTAGACTGTATTGCTGCATTTGAATGTAAGGACCTGTTTCACCTCTGGTCAATGTTATTTCCTTTCCTAAGTTTACTGACGGTCACTTCAGCTGCAGAATGGTATTTTCTCCTGATAACCTTGTGGGGCAGAGGAAGGGACAGATATTCAGTGGAGACAGGGAAAGAAATGGTAGAAGTGACGAACAAGATAGGGTGGGATAGAAAAAGACACAGTTGAGCACAGTGGTCATCAGCAGGTGATTCCAGGTCAGCCGATGTGAGATGTAGCACCATAGTTGCCACATTGAACCATCATTAATTATGATCAGGACTATGGTCAGAGCAGGCAGCACTGGCAGAAAGAAGAGATGCCCTTTAGTAACTCTCACATTTTGAAAGGAATGCAATTTTTGCGCAAAAGGAGGGTCAAGCAAAACATTGGTTACATATGCCTATTCTGGCACAGACGTGTTTTGTTTCACACTATATATAAGCCTATTCCTTTATTACAACTTCTTACAACATTAAAGGTTAGGTAATTAAGTGGCTGATTATTATGAGGAGATGTGGAAGCACTTTTCAAGTGGACATCAGATATATTAAATTTTTAGCATTCTGTTAAAGAAAACCAGGAGAAAACCTTACATATATAAATTAATTGTTAATTGAGTTAACTATTGGTTGATAGCAATAAAATGATAAAACACAAAGGCTAACAAAGCATAAAATCAAAAGAATATACTACCTTTGGCTCATTCTTTTAATACTGACATTGTGTAAGCCTTCTGCACACATCTCTCTAAAAACAAATTTTAGAATACATTAGAATAAAATACATTTATTTTATTTCAAACATAAAATGGCGGTCCCTTTCTCTGTCACTGTCATTTGCCTGTAAAACCTATTCTTAAATCCTCCTCATAGATTTACCTGAAATTTAAATTATCCAATAATGAAGCGGGTTATGTGTATATTGTTAAGCTTTTTTTTTTTAACAAATGTAATGATACAAAAGTGACATTCTTTTTCTTATTTCAACAAATTTCCATAACTCCAGTGTCTTCAATTTAATGCACTCTCTTGTTAGCCCAACCCCTCGCCTGAAGGTCAAAAACCTCCACAAAGAAGTGTGAAGAGGTCTTTTGTGTATTTTCACAAAAATGATGAGGAAATTAGGCTCCAGGTTTCCCCTGATAACTGGAAGCTATCTGTTGATTATTATTTTAAGGAATTCTGCGGGAGTGGTGTAGACAGGAGAGAGGAACAGGGGCAATCACCCTGCCCTTTTAGTGTGGTTTACCAAAGTGCCCTTCTCAGATGAAGCCAATTTCTGAAGGCATATACAATGATCTGAAGTGAAAGCCAATGTGGGTAAGGGTCAGTCCAATGTCTGAAGGACATTTCTATACTTTTTGTAAAGGTTATTCTTGAATATTGTTTTTGTTAAGAGGGATACTGCCCCTTGACACTTTGAACAGGAGGTCGGGTCATTCTCACTGTGCGCAGGCCTGTAGGGTGGATGTTCCAAGGGTACCCTATTGGGAAGTGAGTAACAACTGAACTTTCCACCTTCACTCAAAAAGTTGCCCTATTTGTATTTTGTAAAATCCACATTTGTTTTTGCTATTTTTTTTGCAGCTACTTCATTCCACTGTTAAAATATGTATTAAAAATATTTAAAAATATTGATAAAATACATATTTACCCAAATGTTTTCAATTGAATTCCTTTCAATTCAAAATAAAGATTATGATTATCTGTCTAATACCACCAGGCCTCGAATAAAAGCAGCATCAGTGTGTGATGATATTCTAGTTTAGGTGCAAACCACATGCTTGTGACATTATGGGGTGAAACCTGGTTCAGGAGGATTTGGAAAAAAAGTCTTTAATGCTTTTAATGCTTTATTAACACCACTGCGGCTATCTGTCTGTCAGGTCCTTCTCAGGTTTCTGGCTTGTGCAAAAGGCTTTTAGGTGGTGCCAAAAGCCAGGACAGCATCACCCCAATAATAGCATCTTTTTGTGTGATAGATTTATAATGAATTTTAAAGTTTACGGATTAATTTGAAGCCATGGCTAGATCCAGCTACACCATTTGGCTGTTCTGAAGTCTAACCTTGAGACTGATTGAGCCACTGAAACTTGATTGTTGAAGGTTTGAATGTTTTCTGTTTGTATTATTTTATTTAATTCTTTTATGCTGTCCTTTCCATTTTATATAAAATGTACTACGATGTTATTCTTTTTGGAAAGCGTTTTTTTTTTATAAGCATGTACTATGACATGCTATAACAGGTAACAGTATAAAACGTACACATACATTGTATGAAAAGTTTATTATTGCTAAATAATAATAACACTTATGAAAGAGAAGTCCTCGATAGCATACTGAAATATCAAAGACTCTGAATAGAGGGATACTTGACTTTAAATTCTAAAACTTGACATTTCTTTCACCAAAGCTGCATAATGAGGTCCTAGGAAATCAAAAATCAACCAACCCTCAAGTGTACTTTGTTACGTCCAGAGCAGAATGCACATTGAATCTCCCTTTGACCAACAAGGAATCAGGAATGTGTTGTTTGTTTGGTCATTTTTGAGTTATTGGATTTTTTGGTGTCGGTGGTAGATTGTATAATTCCCAGCCTCACCTACAGTATATACACAGATGTCTGGTGTTATTGGCAGTGCGCCTTCATCCTCCGACACCTCCGGCCTCCCTGGTGGCCTTTGTCACAGAAGAAAGAGAATGATCAATATCCCAGTTAAACTAGACTTTCAAAGCTGATCGTAGGGCCTCGTTCTGGGGCCCTCTTCTTTAATGAATTTTCTTTCATTCCACACAAGTTTTTAAACATCAAACAATAAACCGGCCAGGGCACAGTAAAATATTTAGATCTATTGACTGTGGTTGAAAAATGTAGAGGGCAAAAACTCTGGTGGTTTGATGCTGATACATTCTGAGCACTTTAATCCACCCGAGTGTTTCCTTTTATCTGCCTGGGTTTCTCCAAAAGAGGGGAAAAGGGCCTCAAGAATGTTCTCAAAGATCCAGCAACTCTTCCTTAAAAGCCCCTTAACTTCAACTGCTCTTTTCTGGCTGAGTGGTTCTCAATGTTCTCGGTGCCAAGACACACTTTGGCAAACAAAAAAAATCCAAGGCACACAAAATTATTGATTGTGTGAGAATATCAAACAAATTCTTGCATGATCACACAAAAGGGACAGTAATTGACTTTTAATTGAGTAAATGCAATCATTTTGTTCAACACTGATTTCCTTGATGCCAAGATCAAATCTCACATGGCATGGCAGTGTGGCATGTGGCACTGGTTGAGAACAACTGTTCAAAGCCATTTCCTAATTGTAAGGCATTGCCAATATACTGCAGCAAGCCATCGTGATTCCTCAACCCCATCCAAAACAACTCTTCATTCTGAGATAGAGAGGTGATAGAAATTACAGCTGTGGAAAGGGGCCATGGAAGTTTGTTGCTGGCTACAGGTATTGACAAATTATCATTATGCTGGCATGAAAGATCCCACGATAAAAAGAGGGAGAGTCTTCGTGTTGGGCTATCCAACTTTCACGAGTATGTTTGTTTTGGGATGGCACATGTACAAGCCAGATATCAAAGGGAATCTCTCTTTGAGGTTACATTTTGCTCTAGACATGTGTGATAATACTCTGAGCAGAGTTACACTAAAGTAAAGAGTAAAAGAGTAAAAGTAAGAGTAAGTACACTAAAGTAAATGTTTGTGTATACAGGGCATATCACAGGCTTTGTTTTTCATTCTCTAGGTTGACTGAAATCTCTGTTAGTTTTGTCATTTCTTACCCAAAGTCACATCAAGGTGAAGTGCCTGTGTCTGACCCTTTGTGCAGCCACTCTTCCTAATATAGTAATAAATTGTACTATGTGTATGTATGTGTTTGCATGGCTGGTGTGTGTGTGTGCGTGTGTGTGTTCGGCTGGCGTGACAGCCTGGCCTTGACGTTAAACATCTGTTGGGTGATTCATTCGGCTGCGGATGTGGAGTGACACCGAGGCACATCTGCCGAGGCGCGGGCGATCCCTGCAACCTGCCCTTCATCAGGCCTCGGCTTCACCACGCAAACCACTTTTCTGATGATTCCGTCATTTTCCCTTCTCACCACGGCGGCTAGTTCACAAAAGTGACATCCTGCTTTTTCCCCATTTGTGCACGCAGGAGAGCAGCAGATGCATAGCCTTGGGGAGATTTAGAAATGGCAAACACAATGAAACTCAAGAACCTGGGAAACCAGGACTCCTAGAGAAGCCTGAATTTGTCCTCTCTGCTCCCTGGTAAAATTGACATAATTATATTCTATGATGGCTCACAGTGGACAAGATTATTCCTTGTTTTGGCATACACAAAATGCTCACCAAAATGTTCCATGTATTTACTTCATGGCTGTATTCGGTATATTCAATGAATAGCTCCTCAGTCTGCTGTAGGAAAAGCCATGTTATAGTCTGGTAGATTTATTCCAAAGAATGGAAAGATTGAGAAATCATTTGAGTTTAAGTGACAGATGCTTCTCTTCACTACTGTGCAAAGCATTGTAATCACTTGAATGAATACAGCTTGACTAATTAAGGTTATGCAGTTGGCTGGGTTTCTCCAAACAAAGCCAAAGTAATGTGGATTGTGGTGTAGCGTGGCCCCAATTGTGTAGTACAGATGAGTGTGGAGTTGATATGCTGTCTAGTCTGATGTGTCAATTGGAAAGTGCTAGTAAAATCAATCACTCTACCACTTGAATTTCAACATTACACTCCTGTTTCCACTTAAGTAAAGCTATAGTTTTGTTGTGGGAATTTTAAACTTTAAAAACTTAGAAATTAAGATATTTTCTACGCGTGCCGCTCTCACTGCTGCTGTTACCATGACAGAAAACACTCAGAGGATTATAACTGTAACAAACTAAACAGAGAAAGAGCTGATGACTAACAAACACGGCCGCTACAGACGATGATGACTGCAGTACATTGGCTAGCTGTTCTTGAGCTCACCGTGCATGTTTGGCACAGATAGAACCCAAGGACGCACAAGGCCTTTGATCCTGTCTCTGGGGCGTCCCAGATGTTCCAGTGCAGGGGCACTGTCAAGTCTGGTTTATTTGCAGAGGTAA
Source organism: Gephyroberyx darwinii (assembly GCA_900660455.1). NCBI lineage: Eukaryota > Metazoa > Chordata > Actinopteri > Trachichthyiformes > Trachichthyidae > Gephyroberyx > Gephyroberyx darwinii. The sequence goes on along the minus strand of CABFOQ010001685.1, from coordinate 3,743 downwards.
TGCCCAGCCATTATATCTACAACTCATCCATCAAACATAAAGGAACATTTCAGGAACGCCTTTTTCTTTGTGCACACGAGTGAGCAATTGAGGCTTGTCAGTGGAGGGAGTCTTGATAGACCATAACCACATCTTCAGCTACATGTGTTTTAAAGGGACCCGGGCACTGTGTTTGGCCAGGGTGCAGACAGGATATTTCCTTTCTGAATGAATGCAAATGTCTAAGGAGCTTTTATCTGCTATTTGGAGAAGTAAAAAAAAAAAAGTTTCAATTCCATGGATGTCATGGGAGTAGATATTTTCCTCGGTAATCATCGATTCATTTTAATTTTAAGGCTTTGATAAAGCATTGAGTTCAGATCCCTCATTGTTGGAACGTGTCTTTGCAGAAAGCCTTTACCAGTAGGTGGCAGTATGATACCTGAGTGTACAACTTCCCAAGCTCACACTCCTTAATAGTTATTAAGAAGAAGCAACCTGGCCATTTCATTTGACAACTTGACAAAATCTGCTGCCTCTATGATATACAAGGTGATATCTTTAAGCATCATACTGTGTGATACCGTAAACATGCAGACTAGAATAATGTTGATCAGGCTTTTTATCACAGCATAGGAATAAAGCATCCACCTTCCATCCACAGATATATGAGGTATTAGTTGAACATTTATTCCAGCTGTAACTAGTTTGACTTGTAAAGCAAGGCCCAAATAATTTTATTAATATGTGATTAATAAATGATTACTGCAGGAACTGAATGAAGGTTTAACCATTTTCAAGCTTGGACTTTTAGGATCCATTGATTAAACAGTGCTACAGTTTATCCCATCGGCATAAGTATTTTTTATAGTATAGTGAAAGGAAGTGCTCTGCTTGATAAAATATATCCGTATTTATATAGTATGCCCTGAAAACAGAGTAGAATGAGATAAATATAGTTTATGGGATATCTAGAATATTTTTGGAATTAGCCTCATATTTTTCAAAGACTTTTTAGTGCCTCCACCATCACCATCATATGAATTTCCCTACTAAACAATCACTTGGATATTACATTTCTTTGGCAATTATTCTTATTCTTATTATTACTACTGTTTTTTTTGTGTTTTTTTTACAAAACCTTTGTGGAAAATCCTAAAATAAACTGTTGCTCCCCCTTGATCAATTTAAATACACTTCAGTAGATCAACTTCATGTGAACATATCTCCGTCCCCTTTTCTACCCGAATGTGCAGTATATATATGCACTGCTGCTGTTAATGTTTTCTTCCAATATTGACATTATCACTCTTCCGACTGGCAGGGTGAAGGGATAGGGAGCTCTTGTAATGCAGATGTGACACCGTTTCCCCTCCAACTATGACTTCAGTCTCCATTGAAAGCAATTAAAAAGTAGCTGAAATTCTCTTTGTTTGTTTAGCAACTGGGCAAGGTGGACTTTTTTTATTGACTCTTATAAACTCGCAAAATGATGAAACCTCGTGGCTGTATTGAAAACATCAGGCTCCCTGGATCGGACAACGAGAAAGAGGACACTATTTTCTATTTTTTTTGTGGGGGGTGGGATTTAGTTCTTAAAATGTATTTCCTCCAAATTAAAAAAAAAAAGCGGTTTCACAATCTTCTTCATTCGTTGCCTCCACTCAGAATTAGAGATTTATTTTCTGAGGAGGAAAAAAAAAATCAATTAGTGCTAAATTTATTCATGGATTTCTGAGTCTGAGCGATCAATGCGAGTCCACTCAGAGGGGCTCGGTGGGACCCAGTTCATCCCAGTTAATGTGTTTGAAGGGGAATTACCATTGATGTTGTTTTCCCTTCCTCCCAGGTCAAAGAGCATCGTGGAGCCGTCACGGCCCGCTGCCACACGGGACGAACTTCCCTCCATTCTTCGCCATTACCCACAAGACACCTGGACGGGAGAGGAGGATGGTGTGGGCAGCTGGCTGGTTGTCTGTGTGGTGAAGCTAACATATCCATTGTCAGGGACTCTCACTAGGGCTAATTGTGAATCCAATCAACCCTGGGTCTACTGCCTATTGATTTACCCCACTAAATAGACAAAATAAACAAATGCAGAGGGAATACATTAGGTGTGAATTCACTCACAAATGGCTTCCACATCTACACAATCTTCATATAGTCCAAAGCAAGGCACCGTGCACTTCTGTTAAGCGTGTGTGTTGTGTGGAAAACAGCTGTTCCTCACTCACTTGATTGGCAACAACAATGGTAATTTTAATTCACAAAACCTTCGATGACCTCTTGATTGTTTCCATAGTGCTTGCATTCTTAATAACGCTGCACCTAAGGACATGTGATGCCACGCTCTGAAATGTTTCTTTAAGGTTGTTTTTTTTCACTCTTCGTATTGATTTCAAACGGTTCATGCACACGGGCTATATTTCAGGTCAATTAGAGCGATTTGGGTATTTGCAAATCTTTTTTTTTCCTCTTAGATCCTGGGGCTCTAAAACTGCACTTTGGCCCCTAACAGCACCACTCGGATTCTCTGTGGAGCTTGACATTTTGATCCTCAACAGAGACTAAATGATAACCGTTTCCTTGTAAATACTATATCCTGCGGGGAAGGGTTTAAATAGACCAACTAGGACTTTTCACTCACTCACTTGTTTACTTCCATGGCGCATCTACAGTAAATACGGGCGGCCATACCATTTACGATTTACAGACTGTATTGTATGCAGCAGCAGCAGGCTGTACTCTAAGTAGTTGCGAGGGCAATTACCACAAATAATTCTGTAACAAGTAATTTTGTAAATTCTTTTACACTTGTAAATGATGTAATTACCGTTTCCCAGACAGATAGCAAGTAGATTGTTCAGACGTACATACGATAAAATTCCACCATTTTATTTTCTTTCTGTCGCTCTCTGTGCTTCCTTTCACTTTAAAGAGAATATCTTTAAAGACTTTTCTGTTCATGTATGAAAGAACAAGCTGCCTTTGTTTGAAGTGTTTGGTCTTGGCATCTGTGATCACTCTCATTAAGGCTCTCTCCCTCACTAAGAGCAAAAACACTCCAATCCATTTATTTTCATTTCAAACATATCATTGACTGCTGTCTGAGTGAGCATCCACATCTAAGAGAAAGTATTTATTTGAACCCAGCTAATGCCCCTCTCTTCAACAATTTTAAATATAAATGGAAGAGGAATCGATTAGTCACTAGCTGATATTTTTCCTCTCTCTCTGAAAACATATAATGAGTAAATAATTCTGTTACCAATAAGTGTGGACATTGGATGGAATATCTATTTTGCCTTGAGGAAAGCCAATGCTGAAGTGTGACCCCTGCATATAGTGATGACAACCTTAGGTCTCTCATACATCACGGCTAGTAGATGACAACATCCTCCTACTACCATGTACATAGTGAACCAGTACCGCCCACACAGGGGATGATTGACATAAACACTTTTTAATTGAGCTGCAAATGTTGTGTCAAAAGATGGAGTCATTATTTTAGCATCCCTAAGGGGAAAATCTATTCATGCAAAAAAAAGAAAAAGAAATATTAAATGAATTCAGCCAGTCGCATTATGCCCAATCTAAAAGTGCACTGATAGGATAACATTATATCTTTACAGTGGTACTCTGTGCCTCTCCCAGATTACCGATAGCGCTCAGTGCTCAACGACTGGCTCCAGGGAGAGATCGCTCCGTGTCACATCCTTATCAAAAAGGCGTTTTGTTCCCTTATATGCACAGTTGTTATTCCA
>CABFOQ010001683.1:0-11422 GCA_900660455.1 Gephyroberyx darwinii | reverse complement strand
AAGTAATGGGGAAAAAAGCACGTCAGGCAAGACTGTTTACAAAAGTGCCTCTGCATAAGCGTTCACACGCAAGCAGCCCTCGCAATTAATTACTACATCACTCATTTCTCACTCTAGCATTACTTGAGAGCATGATAAATACGTGCACTCACAAATGCGCACACAGGGCTGTCTGTCAACACCAACTCTAAAAGGCAGCAGCAGATACAGATCTGTTTCATGTTAAAGAACACGCAAGATAACAAAAAGCCTAAAAAAGCCCATCTGCATGACCTTAAGCAGGGTGTGCTGAGACACATGCATGTGGCCCATTCAGATACCTGCTACCTTACACATCAACAAACGAGTATTCTCTATGACCGAGTGGGCGTGTTGGTGACGTATTTATCATGTGACTGGCACGAAAGCGGGATAATACAATGTATATCGCATTCCACCCTTTCGTTGATACATCTAACTACTTTTAGTATTGACATAAACGCAAAAGTGGCCACTGAGAGTGAGTCGGTCACTTTGTCCACCATCTTCATGCTGTAGACAAAACACTGCGATTTCCACAGCGTACTTTTTGCATCATGTCATATTTCCTGCACGCTCTACCCAGTCCCCACCCCTTGCCTAAACTAGCCGGAGTATTTTCTGTTGTGAACGCATCCGAAACGGGCATTCTCCGGTGGTGTGCTATATGTGTGGAAGGCAACTCCACTTAAAGCGCGGACCTGATTCTCTGGAGAATATCTGAAGCGTATGTCTGAAAGAGGCTTTAGTCAGGCCTACAACTAGCCATTCAAAATGTGGGTGCCGTAAGCTCTGCTGTTGGGAAATTAACACACGGAAAATAGGCTGGAACAAATAACAGAGACAGGAGGAGAGTAATTTGAGAGTCATTTAGAGCAGCTAGCAGCCACAGTGAAGTCATCTTGTGCCTTTCCAGCCTTCAGGCAAGAACCAATACAGTTGATGATAATGCACTGACTGCTACCCTGAACGACACAAACACACACCCAGCGGACTCACACTGAACAAGCTTGACAATACTGCAGTCAAATACAAATACCAGAGTGCAGGTGTGACCATTGAAAAAATCTGGGTATCATACAGATATCTGGTATAAATAGAATCAAAGAATAGGTATCAATTGAAAAAAAATGCATTTGACTGGAAAACCCCCCCCACTTTAGCCAATAGATTGAAAACGTGTACGTTCCTGCCCTGCTCCCTTCACTCACTTGCATGAGCTTCCTTGACAGTTCGTTCGTGAGAAATTCCTCTTCCTTCTCATAGTTGACTGCCAAGGTCTCCTTCTCTTTCTGCAGGGCCTGGATCTTCTTGAACAAGGTGTTGCTGATAAACTCTTCCTCCTGCTCAGCTCTTGCTTGCTACAAGACAGACACAAATGGAGGAAAAGCATTATTGAGGAGGACTCGTAGTCTGGCAAGATCATTGGACTTTATCCTGTTTAAAGTTAAAGTTGTTTCTGCACAAGGCAGGTCCTGCAAGCATGCACAGACAAATACACGCACACACTAATCATCCAACTCAACATCTGCTGCAGTGAGGTATGCTAGCCAAAGAGGAAGCAGAATTTTCCCTAATGGCTCAAGAGATATTGCAGTAATGGGTGACTGACAGCAAGGGGAGAAGTGAAACAGAATTGGGGGACACAAAAGAAAGGCGTGAGGAAAACTATCACAACTATAGAGTCATAATATGATTTTCCTCATTGACCACAAGGCCAAATTCTCTTTTGTATGCTGGGAGAATTTCTCACTTGTTAACGCAAAATGAGACCAACAATAGAAACCAAATAGCCAGCTAAGCCTCACACATTCAGAGAGGGTGGACAGAGTGCAGTGTGGCTGACTGGCCAATATTTAAGCCTGGCATTTAGCTGGCTCGCTAAGTTTGGCCTACGTGCTCCCCACGTATTCAAGAGATCGGTTACACCTTTACTGTAGCTCGGGCTGATGAATCAAGCATGAGGACATATGACGCATTGGTGCATGCCAACGCTACTGCTCTGCTATTTACTTTTACCCAATTATGTTATCCTTGTTGGACATAACGTGGTGACAATGTGTCTAGCAGCGATTTATCATCTGGCCACATAGCGAACATTAGTCTAGTAAGTTGCATCGTGAGGTGACTACCTAATTGAACACCGTTTAACTTGACGTTAGCTTGCAATGTTAGCCAACATTAGCAACGCAAAACAAAACAAAGCAAGCTAGCATGTTTGCTACCGCTACCCAACCAGCAAGCTAACGTTAGCTGGTTGGCTAATTTAGCCAAGTAGCAAACTAGCTGACGTTAGTTCAGCTGGCAAACCAGCCAATTAATGTGTTCACATATACATTCGCTGCCTGCATAACCCACATAAACCAGTTAGCATTAACTACTTATCACAAACATACGACACTAGGTAAGCTAACTTATTGGCAACCACAACCTCCAAACTGGCGTGGGGCTAGCCAGTTAGCTAACATTACTCACAATGGTGACGCTGGCTTTGCGAAGGTCCCGATTCTCCTCCTGCAGGGCTTTACACTTGAGTTTGAACGTCTCCAGCTCAATTTTCAGAACTTTATTTTCCTGTTGTAACGAGGCCAGGCGGTTCGTCAATTCCTCCAAACGAAACTGTGAAATGACTATGCTCGGTTTTCCCGAATTTGAAGCGGAGGACGACATCGGGGTGGCCGAGCTGCTCCCAGCTCCGTCAGTGTCGCTCTCGCTTGCACTGTCCGCCATGGCTGTGCGACAGTGTGGAGTGGAGACTACGGCAGCTGCAGCGTTTGTGGAGCACAGACAGCAGAATGGTACACCGTGTGACCTTGCTCACGCGTGTTGACATAGCGCCACCTTTAGGCTATCTCCAGTACTGCTACATGTATCCTGACAAATAGCTGGATTGAAACTGGAAACCTTATCTCATCTTCATCATAGCCATGGCCATGGGTAGGAATGATGTGATAATGTGAGACGAGCTATCTAAGTGCCCTTATACCTTATACCTAAAGAAAAGCTCAGAATCAACAAGATTGTGTCATTCTTCCGTGGGACTTAGGCCTCCACTGGAGTGCCAACTGTAAAAATGTAAAATGTTGCATAAAGGATCCATGTAAAACGTTTATATCGTGAATAAACTAAACATTGAAACACAATTTTGGGGGGGGCTGCCCTTAAAAGCAAATTTCATTTACACTTTACTGTCTTACACAAGAGAAGGCATATAGATTTTCTCATTACTTACTAAGTTCCAGTAATAATAATCATGTGATACTTTAGACCCTTGTAAGGAAACTTGCCCCCCTCCACAGGGAGGTCAGAGCATAGGTTTAGATAGAGAGCGGCCCCTGGAGCTGGTAAGGATTCAGTGTCTTGCTCAAGGACACTTCAGCAGTGCGAATGCTTGCTGAGTAGGGAACTGGAACCGGGTTCCTCTGGTTAAAGGGTGGTCTCCCTACCCAAGCCACCCTGCTGCACATACATTACTTACATAATTAAAAAAATGTGCAATGACACAAAAATAAGAACCAGAAACAACTGATTGCAAAACCAATGCATTTTTATTTTGTTTTTTAAGATTGATTTTTTAAAGACGTCTGAAACATTTGTGGTGGCATCATTGCTGCTATAGCCTCTAAAAGAAGATCTTGAATAACCAAAGTGCTAGAATAGTTACATTTCAATGGCTTCACTCTGTTAGTAAGAATTGTACATCGAAAAATCTGCTCAGGTGAAAACACATATCAAACAAAATTGACAAAATTGATAGGTTAACCATATCAAAGGATCCTCTACCCCCTGATTGACATATTAGGATAAGGGGATGTGATACAACATCCTAATTGACTTCCTTTGCCTAAAAAATGAAGTCCTTTACATAGTTTTCATGTCCACAGCATAAACATCAGCACACTAAGTCTGAGCCATCACACCAGTAGAACACCACACTTGAACTACATGGGCATCTAATGAAAATCAATACAAAGAGAATTCCTAATGTAAAGTAATTTTTGCCAATGAGCTATTGAAAACAATTCTATTCGACACTGCATATACAGATTCTCAAGCCTAAAAAGATCACACAGTTTCAGAGTTAAACACAATTTATTTAATGCTTAAATAATTGTTTTGACCATCCAGTGTTTTTGTCATACAATATGCTATTTAGAGCTACAATCAAATAATGTCTTTATGTGTCCTTAATGTGAGTAGGTTTTAAATTAAGGAAATACTTCACCAAAAAAAAAAAAAAAATGAAATGCCCCAGTTTTCCATTAACACCACAGCAGCCTTTAGAAAACCAAATTGACACACTGCTAAAATGATTACAAACAGTCTAACAGTGTACAGAGACTCCTACACCTTATAGCCAATACACACAATACAGGTATAATTTTACAGCGAGCCAGCCTACTAGCATTTACATTCAGATTATTTCTTTCTTGTAGCAGAAGCTGCCCTTCGGTTTACATAGACAGACAGGACATTAACCCTCAAGAAGCTATATAACTTATTTTTTCCATACTGTTTCCTCATCCCAACATGATAAATGCTTTAATGGTATCCTTTTCAAATTTAAAATATAAAATTGGTGACAAATGTTAGGGCTATATGTGTACACAGATAAAGGGTTTTATTTTTCATTTGAATACAGTGTTTGCAAACTTGTAAAAATTGTACTTAAAATAATGTGAACAGCATGCATGAAAATATGAGTACTCTGAAAGGCTGCTTTTGCAGGATTAGATCCATTCCCACTTTGGGAATTACTGTTAAAATCGAACCAGCTTTTTTCATATACAAACATTATACTTGCTATAATTAATTATACAAGAACATGTGAAGTTACACTCAAATCTTTAAAAGTGGAACCATTTCAATAAATTTTGAAAGCACTTGAAAAGTTTACTCTTCCCAGTGCACTCAACCTGTAACTTATCAGTTTTAAGAATTTTACACATTGTAATTTTATATACAGAAAAAGCCTCCGTGTTAGTTTAAGTTTTAAAAAGGAAGGAAAAAAAGAACCCAAAACAATTTACATCCTGACAACAATGGGTCCAAGAAAAAACTATAAGGCGAGTGTTGAAGTTGGATCAGAAGTGTTCCATTTGATATTTTTGTGTTATTTTGTTTATTTCATTCTTTACTTCCACCATCTGAATCAAGCTCTTGTGCCATCTTTGGTCACAGTTGCACCCGTGTGGTTGTCTGTAATGGAGTCTTTTTTTGTTGTCCTAACAAACGATGCTCCTCAAAAGCTCTCATGACACCAGTGGGACCAATGGGTCACACAAAACAGGAAGCAGAATGATCATCCACAGGCACACAGTCAGGAAGTGAGAACCTCCCAGGTCCTTTAGCTGACAGGGAGTGAGTTTTTCATGCTCATGCTAAAGTCAGACGGGTCAAGTCCTCTCGCTTGAAAACCATGCCTTGAAGCAAACTGCACCCTTGCCTGAAGTCCTCACATTTGAGCTTGCCAGTCCTCGATAAAGTTTATTCCCAGGAAACATGTAACACGGTTCATGTACATCTGGAAGACACAAAATAATGTATCACATACTCGAGTACATTTAATGTAGTAGTTAGTAGAATATGGTACCTTTCCCTAATGCCTTTTAATGTTCATTATATTGTAAGGGAAATATTCATAATATTTCCATTAAATTCTATTCCAAAGTGAAAACATTCACTCATAACAGACTATTCTATTAAGTTCCTGAGATGCTTAAAGGGAAAACAAATGGCAGGATCTTCCATTCTTTTGTATGACAAAATGATGAGACCTGATGGTCCGTGGGTAGTTATGGTGACCCTTGTTACCATGGAAACTCATTGCTCAAACCAGACTTCACAGGAGGGCCATATTATTTCTTAGTCAGTTCTGTTTAGATGGGATGATTCACTGCACACATAACATACGGACAAACAGCGGTAGGGATTAACAGTCTGGCCAATGGGATCACAAAATCTTTTTGGATACAATGCGGTCCTGAGTTGGGGATTTAGTGGACATAGACAGACACAGAGGGTATCAGTGGGGCAATATAATGCTGAGGTGTGTTGTAACCATCATCCCCGTTCCCTTTGTAATTGCAGTACACACACACAAGCGTGCCAAGCTACCCATACAGCTTTACTCACACAAATACACACATACACACACACCCACACTTAGAGCACATGGAGCGGACAATGTCAGAAACATTCCCAGAGCTCAACCATGCCTGTGTGGCAGTGAGACATAGCTGCTATGTGGGGTGGGTACATGAAAGTACATGCAAGGAGAGAGAAGGGTATAGAACAGAGTAGAGCTGAATAGAGTACAATAGAATAGACCTGGATAGAATAGTGCAAAGTAGAGCTGAATACAGTAGAAAAGTGGTGAGTTCAATAGAGCACAGCAGACACACACATCACATGCACCGTGTTGATACATGTAAGTGGAGAATAAAGATGGGGGAACTATGCTGAGTGTATTTTATTGAAGGAGGGCGAGCTACCTGGCACCGCACAACGATCCCTACGAGTGGAGCTTCTTATCACCTGACCTCCTCTCCTCCTTTCTCCTGCTGTTCCTGGTTCCTTCTCCTTGCTAGAAAACACAAACACACACAGAAACATAGTTGAGACACGGCATTCTTATCTTCGTAGAGGGGGCCGCCATGTTGTAACCCAGCACCGAAACCTGAAACAACAAGCTGAGAGAGGAAAAAGCGACACTCCACACACCTTAGGAACAGCAACCTGAAACCAGCAATCCGAACGCAGGGGAACGCAACAATTGTTAGCATTAGCTTTACTGTTAGAAAGATGACCCAAACCACACACCAAACACCTGAAAGTGGAAAACTTATGTTATTATGCCAAGTTATAGAGATCAAAGAGACAGATTATATTTCCACAGCAGAGTTACAACACTGATTAGTCACACAGTTAACCAGTTAGTTATACCCATATCGTTTCTAATGAGTTCAAGTTAGAACCGGCATGGTGGTAGAAGACCATCAAAACCACAGTCAAGAGGAGTCAGCATCCTCTTTTGTTACACAAACACAATGATGACATGGACAACACGGAGTCAAAACTCAGGGACGCTCTTCTCTGCTGCAGCCCCCATTTCATGATTAAGACTAAGATGGTGTATTTTTACAGACAAATCTTGCCAAGTGCAGCTTTAAGTTTTGCATTGACATAAAACCTCACACTGATTCTGATCTCATAACTACTGATTCATTATGGGGATGTCCCAAGCCCCCCATCTGGATTGGGCTTTGAACCCAGGAACACCCTAAAAGAGTTTGTCAGGCCAACCTCTGGTTCCTCCTCCCGCAGGATGGGACTGGGCCAGGAGTCTCCTCCGTGCCACATGCCCCTGTCCCCTCCCTGGTCCTCTGGCGTGGGTGTAGACACACGCCGGATGACCTTCCTGATTACCTGCCGGAAGTGTAGAAGGACATGGATGAAGGGGTAAAAACATATTACACTCCCTGAGACGGGTTTATTTGAGGTAGAACATCGGAGCTCAATGGCAGAATGAGAAATGGTTATACGTTACTTTTCTACTGATGAGGTTACCGTCGCCATCGATAAAGTGTTCCTCTGTCACAGACTCCCCGGGGACATTCTTCGCCTGCTCTCCCTGTTAAGTGTTTGTGATTAGCAAATGACCTCAGGCCCCAAAAATACTTGAATCACACATGAGCAAACAAAACCCTGTATGCTTCACCACCACCGCACTGAAAACCAACAAGAGAACACTGAAGCTAGAAAGAGGCTGAGTGAACCAGCTCATCTAAATGGCACGGCAATAAGATACCATGAGCTGTGTAGGCTTGCGCCATAATGCATATATGCACAAATGCATCTATAAATACAGATACATACATATATGCGCTCACGCACACACACACACACACAAATCCACAAATGCAAAGAGAGCTCAGCTTAACTATCGGTACTCTAAGAAAGAAAGAAATGCACACCAGAGTCAAACCCTTGACTGTACCCTGGACCAATCTAAACCAAACCAAACCAAACCAAACCAAGGCCCAGCCTCCACTCCAGGATAGCAGGGTACCTTTAGAATGAGCCGGCGGCGGAAGATTCTGGTGGTTACAGTCTGTTCCTCCTCTGAGCCAGACTCTATACTAGCTCGCTGCTGGAGAAGGCATTACAAGGTCATTATACAAGCAGATGGAAGGAGTCAGAAGAGGAAACAAGTACATGTGTGGGTGAGAGAATTTGTTAGTAGTGAGAGAATTTGTTGACGTTATTTGTTATGGGGGGGGGGCTCCACAGTCAGCTGTATGAAGAAAGAAAGATTTTCAATAAAACATTATTGGAGTTGCATTGACACGTTGATGCAGCAGATATATTGCATCCTCCATGTGTGTCCCTGTAATAACAGTTAGATATACTTCCATTTAATTACTTTTCCAACACTATTCCATCACATATAGCACAATTTATATGACCAATATTTGTCGGTCTATGTTGCATGTTTTTTTTCATGTTGCTGATCTTCTCACTTAGGACCGATACTATCAGGAAATGTCTGATTTGGGTTATTTGGTTATTATTCCTCAAAGGTAAGTGGATCGAACAAGTTTGACATTAAACATTTCACTGGTTGATAAAAAAAAAGAAAAGATTGTCAACACATTTCTGTGACACATCGACATGTTTGATTTTCCATAACCTTTTCAGGCCTGGAAAACACTTTTAAATTCCATGACTTCCAGGTTTTCCATGACCACAGAAACCCTGTACATTAGTAGCTACAAAAAGAGACTTTCAGTATATTCCACACTGTCATCACTACAGTTTGGGATCCTTTTTATTGCAATCTATTAATTGTTACAGCTTAATCATACTCTTCATTTGCGTCATTACCTGGACTTTCTTCTCAGACACCAGTGTTCCCTCTTCCTTCTTGCCATTCGATGACTCTTGCGAGCCGTCCTGAGGTGAGTGCTGTGAGCGGTCACCGTTCTGCCGGGACCTTCCTGATTCGCCCCTGGACGAGGAAGTGATGGAGTCACTGGAGTTCTCTTGGCTGTGGAGTAAGAGGAGGAGGAATGAGGACTGAGACTGCAGGCTAAAAATAAACTACTGACAAAGACACTTTGACAAGATGCTCTGAGATATTCTGACAAAGAGACGCTAAAAAAGCATTACTGTCATTTGAAGCTGTTTGAAGCCTGTAGTTGATGACTACATTTACCTTTTCTGATAGATGTAGTCAATGCAACCAAATTTCATAATAGTAAGAGGCAATCAAGCTTTCTCAAAAGGAGCGTACCTGTTTTCCCGTCTGTCAAGCAGGTCTGAGCTGACACTGCGGCCTGGCGTTGGCGGTTCCACGTTGACGCTGGATGATTCACTGTGCCAACCTGGAAGTGAACACATGTCTTTTTCTGCCTGGTTGACCTGATTGAGAATCTCCTGAACCCTGGCCTCAGTCATCTCCTCGCCCTCTTCTTCCTCTGAGCCTCCTTCTGTCTTCACCTCCTCCAACAGAGACCTTAACACCTCTTCTGTCATTTCTTCAGCTCCGTCTCCGTCCTCCTCTTCCTCGGTGGAACCAGACTCACTTGGCTGGAGTTCCCCCAGCGCTACGACCCAGGCCTGAGGAGAGAGGTCAGCTCCAGCCTGGTCCTCGGCTGCCTGACCCCCCTCTAACACCCCCTCAACAACTCCTTCAGCCCTGAACTGCAGTTCCCCATTCCCATCCTCCATTATCTGACCCTGGCAGTCCCTTTCCTCACAGCCCCCATCCACTATCCCTTGCTGTACCTCAGTTGTGTCATCAATCCCGTCTGCCCTCTCCTCCACATATTTACAGACAGTCTCTACGTGTATTGTGGTCCTGTTTTCTTCCACCTCTTGTCCTATTTCTATCAGATTATGTTCCTCTTTTCTCAGATTCTCTACCACTTTCACCCCATCAACCTCACAGGCTGTCCCCATGTGCTGCTCCTTTATCGCATCTTTCCCCTCCTCTGCAGACTCGTCCCTCTCTTCAGCCATAATGTTATTTTCCTCTGCCAACGTAGGCCTGTCTGCTGCCATCATCTCAAAATTTCCTTTCACCACTTCATCCATTCCTTCCACCTTATTAAGCCACTCCCGCTCCTCCCCTTCTTCCACCACTCCATTTCCCTCCACTAACTCAGCTGCACCCGTCTTTATAACCTCCTCTATCTCTTCAGTCACTTCCTTTACACCTCTGTCCATCCCATCCCATCCCTGGACATTCTCTGGTACCCAACTGGGTGCACCCGTCTGCCCTCCTCCATCCCCTTGCTGTGCTTTCTCGGGTGATGAAGGGGTTATGGATGATACTGATGGGGAGGATGTGGAGTAAGCCATGTCTTTCTCTAACTCATACTTCTCGGGGGTGGGGTGTGACTTGAGCAGGTGGTTGAGCTCCATTTCTTGACAAGACCTGTCCTCCTCCTCGCTCAAGAGCAGCTGGTCATTCAGAGCGATGTGGGGCTTTCTGATTGTGGTGGGAACAGGATCGGGGAGTTCAAAAGCTGGGACGGACAGGACAAGCTCACAGGGTCTAGGGGGGCTCCTAGGGGGGCTGTCTGGCTCTCCACTACCAGCCTCTATCTCCGGGCTCCAGGGCAGGGGCTGAGACTGGGGATTGGCCAACAAAGGGGTGTCTGGATCTGGGTAATGGTGGTGGAGAGCATGGGTGGGGTTGGGAGTGACGGGGAGTTCAGGCTCCAGGAAGTGGGGGTCAGAGTGCAGTGTGGCGGGGGACTGCAGCTCCGCTAGAATGCTCTGATAATCTGTAGGTGACAGGATGACAAATGTAGAGACATACGCACATCGAAGCACACAAGAATATAACACACACACACACACACACACACATTGAAACACATGCACTGTGTGACATGGACATTGGACAGAGATTGTAGTGTAAAGCATGTATCCAAGCAACCACTAGCTGAGATGTTGACGGGGATGCCATGATGAATTATCACCGCATCAGCAATCTGGAAACAAATACACTGTACTACATAATGTTTGAAAACCATATTTCCACCAGAATTAAAACAAAACCATATTCAATTTGAAAGTGACGACATACCTAAAGTCACATTTGACAGCAGAATAACTGGCAAGTTGTTTTTTTGGTTATTTAATGCTGTTAAAAGTGTCACTTGCAGTGTTGAGTGATGGCAAGACATTGAAAATGGAACAAGATAGTGACCTAATCTTTTAGGGTGCGATGTGATGAGTGTCAACGATTAATATTAGCGTGGGTGTTCAGTTACATGCTCACATGAGAGAGATGAGAGAAGTGAGGAAGAATAGGGGGAGAAGGAGCGAGAATAGGGATAAAGGAGGAGCTAAATGAATAGCTCCGCGGTGGATGGGTCAATGCGGATACGGG
>CABFOQ010001676.1:0-11573 GCA_900660455.1 Gephyroberyx darwinii | reverse complement strand
CGTCAGTGTGGCTGCAGTCTTCTTTCCTTTGCCTCATTTGCTGTGATGATTATCCCACATGGTTAATCAACAGCTCCATTCTACTTCTTTCATCAGTTTCTCCTGAGATTACATCAAAAATAACAACAATATCTTGTGTAGAAAAATACATGTACAATGTATGAATACAATCCGGGTGCAGTGGAATTGTCTTGTCATGGCTTATCAGGCAAAACAGAAGATTCACAATTGAGGTTGCTGCAAAATCTTGTGACTCTAATTTGATTCTTAAAGTTGACCTAGGGTGGGCATTGCAAGAGCATGAATAATCCAACACAGTCTATAGTAGTTTCAGTCATAAGATGGTCTCTTCTCATGACGTTAAACTTTTTTCTCTTCTCCCATTTGATTTCCGGTTCATAGTTCAATCTTTTGCTGTTTGCAGTGTATTATTCAACCATAGGATGCATAGTAGAAAAGAGGCTGCGGGAGAGCAGAGATCAGTCATGGTCCTCAGACAAAAGATACTGCTGGGATGGTATTCCAAAGACATGGCATCATTTCAGGAGCAGTTTTTTTTATTATGAGGTTAACAGGATGTCTCTCTCCACAGACCAGTATGGGACAGAACCAAGACAAAGTGGAAGGGGGAGAACAGGCCCTCAGTGAAGCATTGGAAGAGAGAGGGCCTTGCCCTGACTCTGGAGGTGCAGGCAGTGGTACAGGTGGTGTCATGGAGGAAGGAAGCCCTGGTGAAGAGGCTGGTAACACTGGGGAAAATTCAGGGAAACCAGACGCTCAGGGTTTGGATGAGAGCCCAGACGAGGAGCCAACAACACCTTCTATTGAGAAACACATTAGCTTGAGGGTGAGTTCTTTCACTGAAAGGGAGGTGAGAGAAGGAGGAGCTGGAGGAAAGGGAGGAGAAGTGGAGGGAGGAGAAGCGGGAGGCAGGACTGCTCCTCTGGTTCCACAGGAGCCGGAAAATAGCCAGAACCGAAAGAGTAGTGCAAGGATTGAGGAGAGAGCCAGAACATACAAGCAGTTCAATCAAATCAAGGGAGTGAAGAAGAGTAAGGAGGAGCTTCAAACTTCCTCAAAGACCAAGATGGAGTATCAGGCCAAAGGAACAGCCCCACATCAGGAGAACCAAGATGAAAATTTCTCACCTGGAATTTCAGATGAAAAGTATGGCCCCACTGTTGGGGAAACTGAGGGCATTTTCTCAGAGGATGCAAACTCCACTGAAAATAAGGAACAGGGCTCTATGATTTTGAAGATCAGCAAGGGTGGGGCTCATACGGGAACTAATGATGACCTCACCCAGAAGCCAGGAAGTGAGTTGTTCCTGTCTGTACAACGAGATCAGAATGAGATCATGGCGTTTGAAGTTGAGGATGAAGATATTAAGCGCTGTGCTGGAACAGTGGGCCATTTGAGTGAGATGAAGGAACCGCCTACAGCTCAACCCCAACCTCCTTTGAAAAACAATCTGGAGAAAGAGTCTCTATTAGCTATAAGTGATACCTTTGACTATAGTCCTCCAAAAGAGAGAGCAAAAAAAGCGGAAAGGCAAACACGTGTTAAAGACAGCAAATACTTAGATGAGATGAAGCCTATTTTGAATGACTTCTCTATGATAAAACCAAAAGTCACTGACACTGATAAACAAAAAGAGTCAGGGAAGCCTTCGTTACAAATGGCAAGAGCAATACAGAACAACGAGAACAAGACCATCCAAACGGAATCTCCTCATGCTGTCCAAGAAGTTACATCTTTGCCTGAAATGAATACAAACCAAAAGAAACCATCATATTCTGCATCCAACCCAGTCTTGCCCGTTGAACCCAGTTCTATTTTGGAGAAACTACTGAGAAGAAATAGAAAGGAGGAATCAGAATCATCAGTGGTTGACATAGAAAACAAGGAGACCATGGATATTCCTGGGGGGAACGCTAAGAGAATCCTTGATTCACAGAGCATAACCACCAATGATACTCTAAAGGTTAATCAGTCAGATCTAAGTGTACCTCTGTCACTATGTGACACCAAGGGGATTATGCCATCTTCTACTGATTTAGCGGAAAACCTCACTGGGGGAAACCTTGTCACAAATACTCTCTACAATAAAAATGAAATGAAGCAGACTGAAAGTATTGACAATGTGGCCTCAGGTATACTTTGTTTACAGCCTGGAGAGACTGGAACCATAAGTGAGATATCACTCACAAAATCATACCACGCTGGCTGTCATCGTTCAAAGCAAGATGTCAACTCAACAGATGCGTCCGTCCAGAAGGAGGTGGAGATAATGCCAAACACAGCCCCCTCTAAAAACCTTTGCACAGAGAACGTACAATCAGCTGTTCCAGATAAAAGAAGGTCCTGTGAAGTAAGTGGTGTGATCACAGAGGAACCTACATCTTCCTCCGTGTCTGAGGTCACTATTGATGTGAAGTCTCAACCCCAAACAAATGATGACCAAATCACAGAGTCTGGCCATTTACTTACTGATCAGAAGACGGTCACCACTGCTGTAAGCCCTTCACCGCAAACAAACAGTGCAACTGAGAGCAAAACTGCACTGAGATTGCATGTCTCTGAGACCTTGAATGCTGAGACTGTGGAGAAGACAAAGACGATGAAAGACCCCACTAAGGAGAATTACATTCCTGCACGAGCTGTGGACGCTGGCTCAGTTTTGGTTACAGCTGGGACCAGCCATCGGGATACAGACAGCATAAAGGAGGATGAGAACCAGCAGTCTCAACATGGGACTCTTGACACAGAAAATACAATACCTGGCCAATCTGATCAAAAGTCTGGCAAGGACAGGGATGACAATGCTTCAGAGAGAGAAAAATCCCAGAACATCCCCAAACCTAGGCCTGTCTCAGAACTCATCAAGGAGACCATTCAACTGCATGAGAAGCTGAAGCAGCAGGATCGACCAAAGCCACATGAAGTCAAGCCTGATGGGGCCCCTGAGCAAGGCCCGTCTATAAAGGTTGCTCAGATG
Organism: Gephyroberyx darwinii; assembly: GCA_900660455.1. Classification (NCBI taxonomy): domain Eukaryota; kingdom Metazoa; phylum Chordata; class Actinopteri; order Trachichthyiformes; family Trachichthyidae; genus Gephyroberyx; species Gephyroberyx darwinii. Next base: position 8,575 of record CABFOQ010001676.1, on the reverse strand, counting down.
AAGGCGGCTTTTGACTCACCTCAGAAATCCCCAGATAAGGCACTTGAGAGGAAGCCATCTGTGAGAAAAGGTAAGGGCATTAAAAGATAGCTTACTGCACTGTGTAGTATCAAATGAGTAGAAGCTGTAGGCAATGCAGAATGCACTGAGGACAGTAGGTAGTAGCAGGTAAATTAATCAATGAGTCATTCCTCATTGGAATTAAGTTTGTTTTTCTGATCCATGGGCCTTGAGAAGTTGGATTAAGAGATTTGCCACAATCACTTTCGTCAACCTTCATCTACAAGACTGAAGGCGGGTCAGGAAAAAAGATTGGATGATGGAATACAGCTGTTTTCTACTATCAGAAGTCGGTTACCACTTGGATTTGTGAAATAACGCCATCTTGTGGTGTTCTACTACATTTGTGGTACATTTTGTTCTCAAGCAGCACATTTTTTTTATTTATATATATATTATAAAATGAAAACTTGGACCCTCGGATATAATTAAGCAAAGTACGGGCGTTTCACTGTCAATCATAAACTACGATTTCAATTGTTGCAGATGCATAGTAGGCTACATTCAAAATGGGTGGAGGAAGTATTTGGAACTGACACAGGGCCATTCAACCAACACACACTTGCATTTATTTCCACGACGATCTTCCTCTTCCTCACTGTGCTGCCCAGTTAAGGTTACCCTAATGAAAAATATATGTTTTTAATATTATTGACTGCTGTAAGGTGAAAGATTGAATAAGCCTAGTCCGTCTTTGCGAAAAAGAACTACAGTAATAATCATATACTAAATATTAGAATGATACTCTAGCTTTAAAGTAACGGAATATCACATGGATGTTATAGGGATATCATAAGAGATAAGAAATACCGCATGATGAAATAAAGCATGATGTCTACATGCAGGAAGACACAAACTCACTATTGAGTGTCACAGACACACTAGGTCCCTATCTCTATTGTAGGGATATGGTGATTTTTCCTTAACTGGCAGCCTGGAGGCGTGCGGTTTTCTCCCTTGTCTCGTCCCAGTGCTTTTGGTGATTGGTCGCCACGGCTGCTCGTCAGTCGTCGCCGTTCCAAACGTGCCTCGCCAAGCCATAACAGAGGCGGGACTACGGGAGGGCGTCGCTACCGCGCAGTGACAGTGAGGGAAAGAGCACACAAACGAGTTGTCAGCAGCGGCGTCGGCAAGGGTGGAATCAATTGGGATACACGTTGGGTTGTGTTATATCATTCGGCTTTCAGGAATATTTTTCATTTCATCTTGGAAGGTACGTTATGGCTAAGTCGTTTTTCTGGCTACTGTTGAGTTTTCTTGGTGTTATTACTCCTGCGGTGGCCATCCAGACAGGAAAGTGCATGCGCTAGCTAAATGAATCGGGATGGTCCATAGAATTTGAATTGGGTTTTTAGCTAGCATTAGCCTACGGTAGTTAACGTTAACCCATAATGCAACAATAATCTTTCTAACCGCCTATCTAAAGCGGTGGGTGTTTTCAGGCAAGATTTAGCTTTTTGTCTCGCGGTGTTGGGTGTGTTTCGTTGACATCTTCGTCGCTAAATGAAATGCCCCGTTGTATTGTGCTGTGTGGGGTGGGGTAGCTAACGTTAGTACGGAAGGAAAACTTATCTCCGGAACGATAGATCCACATAGGCGCAGATACAGGGGGTGCATGCAGTCCAACCGCGCCCAGGCCCCTGGCGTTTGGGACACGCGTTAATTTGGGCTGCTCAAACAGTGAATAGCGGACGCCAAACATAAAAAAAATACTGCATTAACCCGATCAATAGAAATAAGATACATTTTATGTGTGGCATTATGATTTTTAGTCAAACTGCCACAATGCGCAGTGGGAGTTTAATCCAGATGCCAGTCCCAGATTTGGAAACACTAACGCAGTAGTATTGAAAATCTATGGAATAGTGTCATGATGGGGTAGCATAGAAATGCTTGACTCAACTGTATAGATTTCTGCGTATCAGCCATCACCCCCACCTACTGATTGTTTGGCCTTAACACGTGGAAAATTGTTGGTGTGGGATTATGTATATTCAGTGTAGCCATAACCTACAATACAAGTTGAGCCTAGTAGCTAATGAGGGAGGAGACTGCTGTGCAAGATCGTGTACCTGAGATCATACCTGCTCATATGGAGCCCAGACTGCTTTGGTCATAGCCTATTTTGAGTTTCCTGTTCAAGAAAAAAGGACAAAATAATTGAGAAAGGACAGGCAATTTAAGTCAAATTGGAGTACATACACTAGTCAATGTGCCAATTTGTCTTAGTCCCATTATTAGCCTGAATTCCCCTAGTAAACGTTTCAATTTTTCATTACTAAACACATTGTTTTTACCAATATAGATCAATTGTCAGATGGGCTGCTCTGTCAAATAAACTAATTCAATCTTATGTTGTAAATATTTTGAGGTGGTCCCTAAAACTCCCTGCTCGACTCTGCAGTGTCTAGTGTAATACTCAGACAGATTAGAATTCTAGGAGAGCTGTATTTTGAAAATGGATGGGATGAAACAAAGTGTGTAAAGGGACCCAAAAAAGACTTGACAGTGCTCTTGCTTCGTTAGGTAATCATAAATAGTCTCTGCATTAAAACCATAGCGGCTGGGCCCACATAGTCATCTCTGTGACCCCTATGTCATCATGCCACCACTGGCTGATGTGTTCACTTATGACAATAGGGCAGTTTGATTTGTAATGACCGTGGTTAGTACGCCAAAAGGGCAGACTGATTTGCATATCTGGCCTCTCTCTGGCACTAGGTTACTCCACTCCCTTGTGTAATCAGCTTTGGAGTTGGGAGTTCCCTTGCTGAGTCTTTCTGTGGGATGCAGAGCAGGTGAAGGCTGGCTGACAGACCCAAGGGTTTAAATGTCAACAATTCTACAGCTGTGTTTGGGCTTGTTGTCCACTCCAGATGCATCAACCTCTGCTTGTTGTTTGTGCTGCAGTGCACGGCCTTTAGAAGTGTGTAGCCTGCCTTCCTATGGCTGAATTGAGAGAGGAAGTGGGTCAGGAAGCAGAGGGAAATTAAGCATGAGATGTGAAGAAGTGTTGGTTCTTAACCACTGCAGCGAGGAACAGTGGTGTGGCATGTGGTGAGCTCTGGTGTGCCGTAAGGTTTTGAAGAAATAGCAAGAAAGTCATTCAGATTTATGTCCAACATATCCATCACATTTACCGCCATGAATGTTGATGCAACTCTGGCTAAGGCCAACAGCTCCTTATGTTTGCTGACCACACAAGGCATTATTTGGCATGCCTTGGAATTGTGTAGTTTTACACTAGCATAGCATGCCTGAGCACCAAACGGTTTAGAAGTACTGGGTTGCTATTTACCAATAATCCAGGGTGATTCAGATGTCAGAATGAATGATGCACTAACCCACAACTTGTGACTATAGAGGTCTTCAGGCTACAGCGTCATGAATCTAAAGGACCAAGACACGCACCATTCGCTAATCTAAACATTACAGGCTTGAGTGTGTGAGTGTGGGTATGTCACTGGGGTTATCAAGTGGGCACGTCCCATCAGATGTTTTGTTGAATCAGGCCCACAACATCTCCAGAAGGCTCTACAGTGATTTCTAGCATCCTAGGACCGGCCCCTCCACACCCATTCTCAACACCAAGTTATCCTCACTCCCCTTTACCTATGCTTAGGCTTTTCCCTAGTTCCCAGTAGGTCTCATTAATTTCTGAAATTGATATCAGAAACTGATATGTAGCACCAAACAGTGGCCTGGGCTATGTATTGTAGAGTAAAGAATGTACTGTACGTAAGAGTAGGTTAGGGTAGTGTTCATATCAGTCTGATAGAATATCAGCATTCAGGAAATCAACTGATTACTCAGCCAGCATTTTGAAGTCAGTATCTCTGTTGGTTTCCAAGATTGCATACCTCCGTTCACATGTCTGACATTCCTCAGTTTGTGTCAGGTCCTGTCTGTGCAGGATGTTATCGAAGTCCACATCTTAAGGGGTGGAGTTCAAAAAGTTCCGCTGAAATCTTACAAAATGGAATACTACAAATGTTATTGAATTTTGCTGTAAGATTTTGAATTTGTCGCTCTACAAAGAATTCCCCCCCAGACAGATTTACCAATAGTTTTTGATAATTACAGGTGGAAAGAAAATATCTCATTAATGGAGCACCTGCTCAGCATATTAGTTGTTTGTTTGTACTAGCCTGGCAGGTGAAGAGGCTCATGTGCCAAAGATAATCACACTGTGCTACTAATGGTTCACACAGTCATGGCATGATGGAACCACAGACTGTAAAAATTTGATGGATACAGTGAACAAGCGCTTAAGTGACTTTGCCTTGTTTGTTTCCAAAGGAAACACACTTCCTGGTCGCCATTTTGCTTTCCTCTTCCCATAGAGTCTGTGCACTGCTGACCGCCATAAGCTGTAAACATTGGTAACAACCAGTGGGGAAAAGTGTTGATGTAGATGAAAAGCAGCGCACTTTACTTTCTGAAGTCCTGTCAGTCCATAGTTCCTTCCAATGATGAGCATCCAACCTTTTCAGTTTTTAATATTTTTAACTGCTTTTGTTAACTACTGTGTGACAGTGTACTGCTGGACTGCAGATGGATGTCCCAAATATGAAGTGAGTAATACACTACCGGTTACAGACTTGAACATTGAGAACTACATTAATTGAAAACTAATTCACCAGATCTGATTAAACTCACCTTTTTGTCTTTTTTTTGCTATGAACACAACAATTAAATAAGGGGTTATAGCTGGACACTGAAAGACCTTTGCTTTGTTGCCGTTGTGTGGCGGTAATGTACAGCACAACAGCACAAACGCATCTTTTTTCTCTCTCTACACAAGTATTGTGGGATTTCAAAAAAAGATCACTGGTCTGGGATACTATGTGTGAGAAAGGCAGTATGTTACATGACTGTACCTTTTTATATAGCCAGGGGACAGGTGTTCCCCACCATTGAAAATGAACTGGAGAATGTATTTTTGGGCAGTACTGCTACCAGCCACTTGGTTTCCGCATTCGGAGGGCACTTGCTAATCCCTGCCCCCCTGGATGGAACACACACACCCTTAGTACACAGGAATAGATTGATAGATTGGTGCCTCAATCACAGATGAAGTTCAAATGCTCTTTCTCTTGTTGGCTGAACCTGCTCTCGGAGGTTGGTAATGCTTTGTAACTCAGAACTTCCAGCAGATGCGCAGACTAATATTGTTTCTTCCATTCCTTTTTCCCACCCACGGTTCACAACATCTGGTGAAATGGAGCAGTGGCTGGTGTACTGCTCACTGGGGGAGGGGAAAGTAGCTGACCAGGAAAAGGATGGGACAGGCTTACTCTCAGACTGTCATATTTTGGAGTAGTCAGTGTTTAATCTAATCCACCATTTCTGAAGATGATCCAGTTCAGGTCTACAGCATATCTGATCTATAAGTCAGGCTGTTTTTTCATTAGTAATTATTTTTTTTACACACCTTTTAACAGATACAATAAAACCAAGTGTCTCCTGGTTTATGTATTTTTATGGGATATCTAAGTCGTCTCTTTCAAATCTTGACTTTAATTTGGATAAGTTCCACCTTGGATGAATGCCTCCCTTTTGAGAGAAATTTGATATCTTTCACTGTTAGTATTTAGTTTTTATAAGGTCATGTTTTGTTGTTCCTGTTTTGGAATCAGGAAGTTGGTGCCATCACATCATTTGACACCTGTTATCACGTCTGGTGTAAAAGAATACAACAACACTCTCTGAATCACTGTTTTATACTACATTGCGTTCCAGTAGTATTTTACAATGAGCAGAGCACAGACCACATGGCCACTCGGGGGTGGAGAGAGGTGAAAAAACAGCACCTTATCTCATTGTTGCAAAAAGCGCTGGAATGTAGCTGGAATCTGATTACAATGGCGGTCCGTGGCCTTGGATACAGGAAGGGGATTTAGGTGGCGTCTCATGCGTTCTTGGTGACAAAAGGCAAAAGGCTGCCAGTGTATAGAGAGCACTGAGGCGACATCACTGGGGTGGGGGAGCACCATGGGACGATATGGTTAGCAGACTGTGGGAGAAGGGGCAGGCTGTTTTCATAAGTGGCGGTGAAATATCAATTTCTGAAATTATCAGGTTAGGTGCTATTGAAATTCTGATGTAATGTCTAGTTTTTGAGGTTTATTGTCATGGCTCTTTGTTTTGCACCTTGTGCTTGTGATGACTACCCATTTTAAAGAGGTATTCAACACTAAATCAGTTTGTTTTTTTTTAGCTGTAAATACCTAACAACCTAACCTAACAATACTAGACATAAATTCAACATTGTAGGTATGATTTCTAGTTAGCTAGTAGGGTGATCTTGAATATGTTGTTAAATGGATGTGTCAGATGTGCCCCCCCCCCGCCATCTACATACAGTAGATATCTAAAATCTGTTTTTTTTAGTGGTGCAAGAATCATTTGGCTTCTGATTCTGTTACTTTGTGCTACCTCTCCCACATAGCTCATCCCGATTTATTATTGGGATTTTCATGAGTGTTGTAGCTTGGCAGCTTAGTGGGACCGCCTCCTTGTCCAGAATTTCCCTTCTCAGCTGAGGCGTCAAATTGATCAGGAAGTCAGTCTCCACACCACTCTATGTAGACCTGTTTCTTCAGTACCAAGTTTTACTGTCAGCCCTGTGGCACATTCTTAGGGTGGGGCAGTAGTATCACTGTCTCAGACCTCTCATTGCCAAACCATTTGGAGACAAATAGCCTTTGACAGAATGGGGTGGCCCAGGTTCTAATTGCAATGCATGAACATAACCAGGGATGGCAAGGAGAGGCAGCATAAATGTCTTCTGTCACCAAGAAGGGGTCATAATCCTCATATAGTTATGCACTTGCACTACTCTAAAGCCCATATATGAGAATTGGTGGATGTCTCATTTTAGAAAGCAACTTAAAAATGTATTATAGTAAGGACAGTATGACTTGGCTACTATTGAATAGGTTAATTAAATGACTCTTTAAAATCTTTCAAAAACTTTGGATAGTGTCGACCCACATTTACTTAAAAGTGAAACAGAAAATTTGTGACATTTGTCTTTGTAGGCTTCAAGGCCCCAAAACACCCCAGGCAACATAAGTCGCTTTGAAGAGAGAGTCCACAGTTGTAATGTTTTGTCTGACATTTTAGGCGTCGCAGTAACATATAGTTTAGTCTAGACCAGTTGCATTGTGCCAGCAGCAAGTCAGCAACACGCAAGACCTCTGTGTCCATACTGGTTCTGTTTTAGCTGCACATTTTAAATCGAGCACAAAGCTTCGATATACACAAGCAGAAATTGATAGACTTCAATAATACAAATATAATGAAATCATTTTTATAATAAGTATGCCTGTTTTGTACATATTTCCTATCAAATATTGATATAACACTAAAGACATTGAATACATAAACCAAACTTGAAGGCACAATTTGGAACAAGACAAACTTTCTCATTTCTTCCAGTAATGACAAATACGTGAATGTTGGGTATTTGTACAGCCGTGGGGTGGGTTAAGTCAGTTTAAGCACTGGTGAATATGACTGCTTAGGTTAGAAATACACTTGGGCGGCACATTCAGATGTATAGGTGACTGATGTGGTGGTAGTTATTCATCAGTGGTGTATATATGAGCCTGCATCTCAGCTGTAAAGGAATAAAAAGTCATTCTGGCACTGGCTAAATATGAGCCTGCTTTTTTACTTGTTTCCTCTCTGTTCCGTAGCTGTTTTGCAGGCTGATGTCAGAGCAAAACAATTTCCCTTGATTTAATAGAAGGCAGCAGTCTGTACTACTCTGCCTGTGAGGTAGAGTTGAGAGGGGAACCCTGTAAGGCCTAACCCCCAATCTGCTCATGAATTGCCTGAATTCTACCCTTATCACTTCACATTTTGTGCCCATTCTTTACTGTTTGTTGTGTGGGATTGTCTAATATATATGACACCACTGACACATGGCAGGGCTGCAATAGCAGTGGCTTTACCATTAAGACCACATTTCCCTTACAGAACTGTCAATGTCTGTGTGGAGGGAGTTGTGGAATGCAGAGAACGATGCTAAAAACCATGTCACACTGGCCCCATTTCCTGTTAGTCATTTCCTCAGGCTCCGAGGTCCTCTTTCTGTCTCTCCACATCAGGGTCAGCTCTGCTAGCTCACAAATTGGGAAGGTACAGACCCCTGTACTGGCTCCTTTCATCTGATCTGATCGACGGGTCCTTGAGGCCCTTTTGCTTGAATTAGGGCTGGATCAGTGAGCCATATGACCCAGGAGAGTGTGACTGGGTACCACAGCATTCCCTCAGGATGTGTCTGCCTCTCTGACGTATGTCTGGGGCTGTCAGACTGTTGACAACCCAATGCTGCTTCAACACGTTGTAGCTGTTCAGAGGTCCCTCTATTGTCTAGGGAAGTGTTTTTCCCATTTTCACAGATTGCTTAATAGTTTTGGGGGTTTTGGTGATATTTGTTTGACTTTGTTGAGTAGTCTGTGCTCTACTGGATAAAGATGTAAATTCCTTTAATTGTTGTTGGATA
>CABFOQ010001675.1:0-10814 GCA_900660455.1 Gephyroberyx darwinii | reverse complement strand
CTTGATGGCTAGTTTTATACACACTAAAATGTCAGTGCTTTGATTAATTAACTTTACATCTTTAGATCTAACACCCCTTTGATCTTTCTTTCAGATGGAGATCCCATTTCTACAGAGGTAGGTCAAGACTAAACACACACACGCACACACACAATGAATGTCTCTGTTGTGTAATAGGTATTTATTTTCTGAAGCGAACCATTGATTGACAGACCAGAACAGAGGATCTCCCTAGAGGACTTCAAGAGCTTCCTTCTGGACTCTCAAAAGGTACTTTCTCAGGGCCTGTGGGGATCTAGTGTATTTCAGATTTGGTCAACACATTTTGTTTGCACAAGCCAATGTGTGTTTCCATGTATGTGAATGCAGGAACTGTGGGCAGCAGACAACAACAAGGTGCAGGAGTTTATGTTCGGCTACCTGAAAGACCCCCTGAGAGAAGTGGAGCAGCCTTATTTCCACCAAGACGAGGTATACACACTCTCACCACCTCGCCCCCCTTTCTTTTTCTCCCTGCCGTCGATTCTCTTTCTGCTCTTTTCTGCATCTTTCTCACGTAACAGAAAAAACAAAAACAGAACAATTTCTTTTGCCTGTTGAGTTGCTGACTACTGGAAAACTGTTTTCATTAGTTATGTTTTCCGCTGGCCCCCGTTGTCTGTGTGGGTGCGGGATGTTTACAGAAAAAGACATGCATTGTCATAACTAGAGCCTAAAGCACCTCCTCAGATGCAGATTAAAAAGGTTTATTGACTGTGGCGCCATGTGAGATCTGGAGAAAGTAAAGGAGCATCCTTCTCCTCCTTCTCTTTCTCTTTTGTGGTTACATCATAAACTATGATTGACTAAAGAGAAGCGGAAGCTGGGGCAGGCAGCCTACATGGATTGATACTATTTGTATCAGTGCCTCTGGAGATGGGAGGGATTCAGTGTCTTGCACAAGGACACTTCAGCAGGGCAGGTGCTTGCCGATGCTGTGGCTTGAGCCTGAGTCCTCCAGTGGAAGGGAGGTTTCTCTAACTATTAGGTCACCCTGACATTTTTTTGTACTCAAAGTACGATCTTTCCTTACAAGAGTGTCAGATTTGGGACGTTTTCCAGTATCCAACATGAATCATTCTTTCTCTTGGTGTCCAAACACCAAACAATAGACTTTTTAATGATGGTTTTCGTGTCCTGATGGGGCAGGAAATGCCACCACTACTGCTCTGAGAAGTAATCGAGATGCAATAATCCCATTGCTCTCCTCTCATTGTGCCTCTTGTCTAGTTCCTGACCTACCTGTTCTCCAAGGAGAACACCATCTGGGACTCCTCCCTGGACCAGGTGTGTCCTGAAGATATGAACAACCCCCTGTCCCACTACTGGATATCCTCTTCGCACAACACGTAAGGATGGAGGGTTGGATGGATGGAGGAAAAGGGGGGTGACGGAAAGAGACACAGAGGCTTTTTGTCTGAGACCGGGACTTTTCTGCCTACATTTCATTTTGTCATGCCTTTATTTTGTCAAAATTTAAGCCAGTTGTTAAAAGGCCATGAGAACATTGGAGTCTGGCATCTTTCCCTTGATACTACAGCCTTCAGCCAGAAGGGCTTTTGAACTGACTTCATACATCAGATTAAAGTGCATTATTTAACAATCACGTTTCACAATGAGAGCTAGGCTTGTATTTTGCAGGAAAATGTATTTTTCCTCCCATTGAAAAGTGTGTGACAGGCAGTTCAAATGATAACCTTCTGTGCTGTTTGTGAAACAATACTCATTGGAGCAGCGGAATGAAAACTTCCATGTCGCTTTGATTAAGTTTGAATTGACTGGCTGAATGAGAAAGGAGTGTTTACTCGAGTCAACAAAGAGGGAGAACCCTTTTGATACAGCCGTCTCCATGTTTGTACTACCACCATGGAAAGTGTGTGTATGTGGTGCAGGCCCTGGTATATGAATTTGTGTGAATCCTTTGAAAGACTATTCAGGTGTGCGTGTGTTTTTTGTGTGCGCACTTTGACGTATGCACGCTTATTTTTAGCTACCTGACGGGAGACCAGTTTTCCAGTGAGTCGTCCCTGGAGGCTTACTCTCGCTGTCTAAGGATGGGCTGTCGCTGCATTGAGTGTAGGTACACACACACACACACACACACACACACACTTCTTTACCACATCACCAACACCTCAGTAACTGCCTAACCAAGTTATCTGATGCCTCAGTTCCACTTTCCAGTTCAACCCCTAGTCAGACACAGACAGACAGACACACCCACTCTCATTCTTGCATAACTGTGCTGCTATTGGTGTTCTACCAGACCCTTGTCACACAGGTTCATATTAATGGAACTGGTTTAGAGTGGGTCAAAAGGACACCTTGGCTCATGCTATAGTAAATAAGGACGATGTAAGCATGTGGCTCTCCCAGTTTAAAGGCCTGTAACTCATCTCTGAATCTGTGACACCGAAGCATTAACATGACAGTACTGTATATTTACTGCTTTCACTGACTCTGAATTTAAAAATGTGTGTTTATCTCCAGTGGACTGTTGGGATGGTCCAGATGGAATGCCTGTCATCTACCACGGACACACCCTCACGACGAAGATCAAGTTCTCTGATGTCCTGACGACCATCAAAGAGCATGCCTTCGTTACATCCGAGTGAGTCTCCATGAGCGAAACCCGCTTGGACTAGACTTATCTTTGTTTGTGTAGGTGTACATTAGAAAGATGAAAAAAGAGATAAAGAGATCATTATCAATGGAAACGATATGCAACAGCTGAAATGAGGCAGTTTGTTATTCCACTGTGAGACCATGGGAAGAAAATGACACACGAGCACAGATGAAGAACGTGGTAATTTCCCTGTCAAATTGCAACTGTGAGAGCTAATCTGTAGTCCTCCCACAGATATCCCATCATCCTATCCATTGAAGACCACTGTAGCATCGTGCAGCAGAGGAACATGGCCACTTTCTTTAAAAAGGTGTTCGGGGACATGCTGCTGACCAAGGCTGTGGACATCTCAGCCGACGGTCTGCCCTCGCCCAACCAGCTCAAGAAAAAGATCCTCATCAAGGTCAGGGGTCACCAGGAATCATTGGATATCATTTGAGAGTTTTTACTGCCAAATATTTTATTTTCTCACCAAAGACAGATGATGGTGCAATCTTTTGATATCAGAACATTTTTGACGGTCTGTATTTTTTCCTGTCTGCTCTTCTCCCCTCCCTTTTCCCTTAAACGCCCATCTCTTTCTTCCTCCCCCTCCTTCTCCTACAGCATAAGAAGCTTGCAGAAGGCTGTGCCTATGAGGAGGTGTCCACCTCCACACCCTACTCAGAGAATGATATCAGCAACTCCATCAAAAACGGCATCCTATTCCTGGAGGATCCCATAAACCACGTAGGCACACTTACACCACTCATAACTGGGCCTCCTTGCCACTCCTTGGTGTAACACATGGATCCCTTAAATATTTCAGATAACTCAACCCAATGGGATTAACTCGTCTGTCTCCCTCCATTCCCTCTCTCTCCCCCTAGGAGTGGTACCCTCATTTCTTTGTCCTGACCAGCAGTAAGATCTACTACTCAGAGGAGACCTCCAGTAACCAGGGCAACGATGATGAAGAGGAGCACCGAGAGGTGAGGAGGCCTTACCTGCTCTAGATTCTACATAGAGACCAGAATAGCTAGTACTGAATGTTGTCTCCAAATCCATAGAAAGTGGTGCTCTAGCAGCACTGTGGACTGCCAGCTGTCGCATGTAATTCACATACAGCATGTGCCATACAGTTTCCTGTAGATGGTGGGGGATTGTGGGTAATTTTGGTTCTGAGCCCGAGGTTCGCTCCTGGACCCATTCCAGGATGACTTCCAGTAGGCGTTGCAGTTTAAGAATGTTTTGGGATTGTTATATCATGATATATGGATTTTTCTATATGTGGGGATAATTTTCCATCTGTGGAGGGCCACTGCAGCTAAATCAATGTAAAACAAATGAGTTGAACAGCATCGCCCGTCTCTTCTTCCCTCTTTCCTCTCCTCCTGTCTCCCAGGTGTCCAACGGTATGGACCAGCATGTGACAGAGAAGTGGTTCCACGGGAAGCTGGGCGCAGGGCGGGATGGGCGGCAGATAGCTGAGAAGCTGCTGTCCGAGTACTGCCTGGAGACCAGAGCTCCTGATGGCTCCTTCCTGGTCCGAGAGAGTGAGACCTTTGTGGGAGACTATACACTGTCTTTCTGGTATAGCACACATTGTTTTGCATTCATTCAAAATTTTCTACAGATTTTAGCTGCATGTTTTTTGCCAGTAATGGACTGTAGGGTACCATTACTATAGTATACTGTTCATCTCAATCTGTCAATCTCAATGTTTGCTCTGCAGTGTTAGCTTACTCATGCAAACTGCAAAGTGACAGACTGGTAGATCAATCAATGTCAATGTCTTTCTCATTGATTGAATGTTGTTGTAGTCACGGTCAGATCGTGTGATCACTAGCCGTCTATCTGCTAATGCTCCGGTTGTGGCTGAGTGGGGTTATCTCAAAGCGAATCAGTCAATCTATATTCACACGCCATGTATGGATAGGCTCAGAGGGTGGTGTGTTCAAGGTCAACAAGGGGGGATGGCATAAAGTTTCTCAGTAGCATACCAGACTCATACTTTGACCCTAAACCAGTGGGAGACATTCTGCTAACGAGGTCAATTCCATCCTCCTCAAATAAAGTGAATATGCTCCGAGCAGTTTCCAGCGTGACTACAGGGGAACAGTATGATCAGTAAAGGATTTTTAAAATGTAAAATTTCTTACTGGGTCTCCCACCTTCTCTTTCTCTCTCTCTCTCTCTTTCCTCCCCTCCTCCAGGCGTTCGGGGCGGGTGCAGCACTGTCGTATCCACTCTCGTCAGGAGGCAGGCAGTCCCAAGTTCTACCTGACTGACAACCTGGTGTTTGACACGCTCTTTGCTCTCATCAATCACTACCAGCAGGTGGCGCTGCGCTGCAACGAGTTTGAGATGAAACTGACCGAGCCCGTGCCTCAGACCAATGCCCATGAGAGCAAGGAGTGAGTCTCAAGCAGTGGTCACACAGATCTGAGAGGATTTTGAGTTGTGAAACTCTGATGTCCTTTCAAAGATGTGATTGTGTACTTTTCTACTATTAACCTTAACCCAGATTTACAAGCAATCAGTACTAATACTGACAGTATTCCTGTGACCAAAGAATGATCATGCGAAGGGCTAGGAAAAAAACCCCAATACCACCTGTCCTGTTCACATCCCTGCAGTTATTCAGTTACATTACCCACTGCTTTTCTCTTGGCCTCGCCCATTGAACCTGCTGACCCCCTGCCAATCTTGCTATGTGTGTATGTGTATCCTAGGTGGTACCACGCCAACCTGTCCAGGAGTCATGCTGAGAACATGCTGATGAGGGTCCCACGTGACGGGGCCTTCCTTGTCAGGAAGAGGACCGAACCCAACTCCTTTGCCATCTCCTTTAGGTGAGTCCCACTGTAGGACTAAATGATATTTGTATACTTCTGTAACTGCATTATGTCTATGTACTCATTTTTCTTGGCACTATTCCAACTGTGAAGGGCAAAGGGTTTCCAAGGAGGCAAAATTAGGCAAAAAAAAAATAAGGAGAGGGGAACCATTTCTAATGCGACAAGAACACTGTTTATTTTAGGTAATATTTGCAAAGATGAAAATACATAGTACATAGGCCATGGAAGAGTAAACATGGCTATACAATAAATGCACACTTTGATAGGTAACATGTTTTGAGTGGTTGCACTTCAGAACCTATTTTACCAGAAGTGTGTGGAGGCTTTTCAAAATGTATTTGTAGTCAATGTGCATTCCTAGTATTACTTGCCATGTTCCAAAATAAATAAGAAGTAATTTAGATTATTTCTGTGATTCCTCCACAGGGCTGAGGGTAAGATTAAGCACTGCCGTGTGCAGCAAGAGGGTCAGGCCGTGGTGCTGGGCACGTCAGAGTTTGACAGCCTAGTAGATCTCATTAGTTACTATGAGAAGCACCCTCTGTACCGCAAGATGAAGCTACGCTATCCCATCAACGAGGACACACTGGAGAAGATAGGCACTGCTGTGAGTACCTCATACAGTGTATGACACACCTGTTAGAGATGAAGAGATCTCAACTGTTTTGTAGCCCATGTGGATTGAATAATCTCTGATCTGAACAAATGTGACGTGGCTGGAAGAAAAAGTAGAGGCTGTACACTGTATTCTGCTCCCAAAGTGTAAGAAAACCTATTATGATCCAATCTGTTGTCCAATAGGAGCCAGACTACGGGTCACTATATGAAGGGAGGAACCCAGGCTTTTATGTGGAAGCAAATCAAATGCCTACATTCAAGGTGAGTGTCCAGTAGAGAGCGGTTGCGTGTGCTTGAACTCTCTACCTTAAGAACACTTTTGACTCTATGGTTCACAGTGAAAACTGCATGTATGTATGTTGTAACCCTCTGTCTTGTTTTTCCAGTGCACGGTGAGAGCCATGTATGAGTACAAAGCCCAGAGGGATGATGAGCTCTCCTTCACCAAGAATGCCATAATCTCTAATGTGGACAAACAGGAGGGAGGATGGTGAGTGACAGACTAACACCTATTCAGGAAGTAGCTCTTAACCCATTTAGACCAGTCACCATGTGCAGAGGGGGAGAAAACCAAGGCACAGAGCAGGGAGCCGTGATGGATTGGGGGGGCTGTGGGTCTACCTAGAAAGGTCTGTTGGCAGTACCCACCCGTGGCTTAATCAAGTGTCTGACATTGGTATCCTTTTAATGCCACAGTGTTATACTTATTTATATGGTAAAATGAGAAGACATTAGGAACACATTATCCAGGAAGTATATTGAAAAGTATGTGCTGCATGTATAAGTATCACACTCAATTATGAGAGTTTTCAAACAAAGCCACACCCTCTCTCTCCCCGTCCTCTCAAATCTCCCTCTCTCTCAGGTGGAAGGGTGACTGTGGAGGGAAGAAGCAGCTGTTTTTCCCTGCTAACTATGTGGAAGAGATCAGTCCATCAGCGGTGGAGCCTGACAGAACAGTGAGGATCAAGCCCACAGATTTGAGTGGGATAGAAATGTATACGTGTGTTTATATGATGACATAAGTGTTTACACCCTCCATGGAAACTACTACTGCACCCTCTATCTTAGATCAAGGCTAACATTTATGGGGCACCTATGGTTTCACCAGTGCAAGCTGAATAGAATTGACCTTTTGCTTCAATAGAACCATGGTAATATATGGTGGCTCACTCTTGCCATTGATCATGACAGTCCAGCACACTCCTCATCCTCGAGGCCTGTCTATAGCTAAATGTTCATTATCGTAAAGTATATATACAGTGTGGAATATAGCTTCAAAATGGGATCCACTTATTTTCCTGTCCTCCTTCCCGCTGTCAAGCAGGAGATGACAGAGAACAGCCCTTTGGGAGATCTGTTGAGAGGAAGTGTGGACGTGTCTTCCTGTCAGATTGGTGAGTGGCCCTGCCTCTTCCTGCTCTGCTCTGTGCTGCAGGGCTGCAAAGCATGTGGCCACCTTGCCAGAGGGCAATGTGGTCTTCTGGCTGTCATATGTGTGCACATAATCTCTGCACTCTCTTTATTTATTTATTTATTTCCTACTCACACTAAAACGGATACGCACTCATTTCTTTGCAATCATTTTTGTCCACTATCGCTCTCCCTCATTCTGTCTCTTCTATAATTAATCCTTCCCTCTTTGGTTTTATTATTCCTCTCACCCTTTTCTCAGCTGTGTGTTTAGTGTTTTATTGACACCCTCAAATCCAGTCAATACACAGCCATTACTGTTGGCAAATGCTGCCATGCACTGCTCTGGCCCCTGCTAACTATGGTTAATACCTGTTAATGTGGTTGTTCCTCTGAGTAGTTCTTTGGCTCCATCTGGTGGTAGTATGGGGAAGTTTTGATTCCGTCTTCCCTACTTGTTACATCTTACCACTCTCCCTCTCTAGGCAGTGCCTTCTTTGATACCATTTCTTTATTGCATCATCCTACCTTTTATTCTTTATTACCAAAGTATTAGATCCAAGCAAATACAATGAAATCCCCATGACATTTTTGCTATTGACATTTTCATTTTAGTAGTTGGAGGGGATTTTTTCCCCCTGTTTGTCGCTTCCTTTCCAACTCTTCCTCTGTTCTATCTGTAGTTGTGCGCCCAGATGGGAAGGGCAGCAGGCCTCATGTCTTCTCCCTTGTGCCGGCTACCTCTCCACGGGCTGGCCAGGTGCTGGACATTGCTGCCAGCAGCCAGGAAGAGCTCAAGGAGTGGGTGCTCAAGATCCGTGAGGTCACCGTGACCTCGGAGGCTAAGGTATAGCACACGGTTGACAGGATGCAGGCCAAGGCGCATACCATGTCCTCACCACATCATCACAGGAGCAGTTGAGGGTTACGTATCCTGCTCATGGGCACCAGTAGTTGTTGAGGGAGGGGAAAGGGTCTAGGCTGCTGTCACCCCCCCGCATTAGATGGGTCAGATTGTATGAGAATACAAATTGAGAAGAGATGCTTGTTACTGCTGGTGTGTCTGTATTTAAAGCTGTGTGTCTCTGTGCTCAGTTGGAGGAGGGGAAGATGATGGAGAGGAGAAAGAAGATTGCACTGGAATTGTCTGACCTGGTCATCTACTGTAGGCCTGTGCCTTTCGACGAGGACAGTAAGGATTGCGCGCACCTTTTTTTTGACTGTGCACACCCAGTCATACAGTAACACACACTGGAGTAGAGATGTGACTGATATTGTACCTATGCTATGACACAAATAGGCACATGTCTAACCAACACAAATCTCCTGTCTCCTGTAGAGATTGGCAAAGAGCGGGCCTGCTTCCGGGACATGTCATCCTTCCCTGAGACCAAGGCAGAGAAGTACGTCAACAAGATCAAGGGGAAGAAGTTCCTGCAGTACAACCGGTTGCAGCTGTCTAGAATCTACCCCAGAGGCCAGAGACTGGACTCCTCTAACTATGACCCTCTGCCCATGTGGCTCTGTGGATCCCAGCTGGTGGCACTCAACTTCCAGACTGCAGGTAGGGATTAGAAGAGCTAAACAGCATAGTAGATCTTTTTAAATAAGGAAGGGTTTTTTTTAGCTGAAGACTGCTGTGAGTGTTGGGTGGTGAGAAGTTTCACATTTTTACGAACTGTGAAATTATTATTTTTATTTATTCTTATTCCTTCTTCCCATCTCTGTTCCTCACAACTCTGTTCCTCCCCCGTGTGCAGACAAGCCCATGCAGATGAACCAGGCCCTGTTCATGCTGAACGGAAGGAGCGGCTATGTCCTCCAGCCGCCCATCATGAGGGACGACAGCTTTGATCCCTTCGACAGACATACGCTACGAGGCCTTGAACCTGTCACTCTACAGATAGAGGTAGATAGAGGATTGGACTGTGTGTGTGTGTGTGTACATTCATATTCATGCCCATCTGCATGCATGGATATTGGTTCTATGTGTAGGTGGAAGGAGGGTGGGAGGTGTGAAGGTGTATCATGTTCTCTTCTTTTCCTTCTGATCATAAGGTATTGGGCGCCCGGCACCTGCCCAAGCATGGACGAGGCATTGTGTGTCCACTGATCGAGATTGAGGTGTGTGGGGCAGAGTATGACAGCGCCAAGCAGAAGACTGACTCAGAAGGTGAGAACTGCTCTCATTTTACCCCTTGGTTTTGGTGGGAGTAAATGAAACTGTGCCAAAAATCAAGGAATGGGTAGTTAGAGTTTACTGGATACATAGACTCCATGTCATTTCCTGCCTGGTCCTAGAATAACAGGAAGTTGTACAAACAACTAAGCCGTGTGTGGGAACGTAATGGAGAAAACATTCCATAATATGGGCACAGTTTTGCCACAGTTTTCATACGTTATATGGCGTGGTTTCAGATAAAGAACTAACACTACATTTGGATAGAGGTTTAATTCCTCTTGTTTTATCATATACACTTAGTTTTCCATGTTCATTACCATTGCACTTGCATATTTGTGTGGTCAGTTCTGCAGATTTCTAATCTCACCCTTCCTCTCTTTTTTATTCTTCCTTTCCAGCCGATAATGGCCTGAACCCGACGTGGCCACGGAAGCCATTCCGCTTCACAGTGTGCAACTCTGCCTTTGCCTTCCTGCGCTTTGTGGTGTATGAGATTGACATGTTCAGTGACCAAAACTTCCTTGCTCAGGCCACCTTCCCCATCAATGGCCTCAAGACAGGTACACAGTAATGTGATCTCTGAATGAGTTGGGAGCAAGTATGTTGTAAGAAACCGGCATCACAAAATGACCTAAAATCCCATTGAATATATGCATTCTGTCTGAGTGGTCTCAAGGCTTTTGTCTCTGCCTTTGTATGGTGCCAGGTTACCGGTCGGTCCCTCTGAAGAACAGCTACAATGAGGATCTTGAGCTGGCCTCTCTGTTGGTCCAAATGGACATCATCAGAGGCGGGGTGAGCTACCACTCTCTCTACACACAGAGCTGGCACTGACATGTACTGAGTTAAATGTTTTATGAAGTATGGTGCATTGATATATCTTTCCTCTATGCCTCCTCTCATTTTGCCCTCCATCAGGATGAAAACGGAGAGGTTCTGAGCCCATTCCTGGGAGCTGGGGCTTCGTCAGTGTCAACAGTTGCCCAAACAGGGCGTGAGCGCGTGGGGGATTTGGGCTCGACGTCCTCGGCCTCCTCCATGTCCCCCCTGCCCCAGTCCCCGGCCCAGGCCATGGCGTACAGGGGTAGGGAAGGAT
>CABFOQ010001674.1:0-10277 GCA_900660455.1 Gephyroberyx darwinii | reverse complement strand
CTGCTCCTCACCGTATTCCCCATCGTTTTGGGGGGTTCTCCTGTTGCCTACCTGCCCTCAGGGAGCTTCACCCTAGCACTGGATACCTCTTGGAGTCTACACCAAACCTATGCACGCGCACATTCTCTCAAGTTGTTAATAAATTATTTTAATCGTAATCCTAACCTTTTGTAATTGAAATGGAGCTTAGCGTAAGGTCAATCAAGAAGGAGCCAAACACGCCCCCAGATCTGCATTGTCCAACCACCCTAGCCCACGTTTCTTTCTCCTCCCCTTTCTCCCTCTTCAGAAACCAATCACCAACTATTTCCCTCTATTTGTAGCCCCTCAGCTGCTTCCGTACGTTTCTTTCATTTCAGCTACCTAAACCGCTCCAGTCTGACGCATCACCTCCTCCCCCACCACCACCAGCATCACGGTTCCATCAGATATCCAGAAGGGTCAGATTTTCAGCCTGGGGGGTTCTCCTGTCTCCTACCTGCCCCTGGGAGCTTCACCCTATCGCTGGATACCTCTTGGAGTCTACACCAAACCTATGCTCACACACATTCTCTCATGTTGTTAATAAATTATTTTAATCGTAATCCTAGCCTCTCGTGATTGAACTAACCATTTATTGTTTCCACACGTTGGCCACTGTGAAGCCCTTTGAGACTGTAACAGTGATTAAGGGCTATACAAATACATGTGATTTGATGTGAAAATGATGCCTTATTTTCAATTGACCAAATTCTCTATGAAATGAACCTGGAAGTAATCATTTGGTACATCTGGGAAGCCACTCGTTAAGCTGCTAAAAGCGTTTCCCTGCATCTGTCACTCCCTGCTACTATAGACATTACAGTCATTTAGCAGACGCTTTTATCCAAAAAGCGTCTGCTAAATGACTGTAATGTAATGTCTATAGTTGTCATCTCTGCTGCTTTGGAATTTTCCATGCACTAAATTTTTATTAATTATTAATAAATGACAATAAATATGCACAATAACATATTAGAAGGGCATATAGCATAATGAGTCTTAGTATTTATTTTCCAAAATCAAATATCCGCCCTTGAGTTGGGTGACACCTACTCCTACAAAATGAGTGCAAAACTATAACTATAAGGACAGTGGGTAAATTATGTCCTTGGATGACAAAATTATAACAGAATGAATGATCTGTATTTTAGTGATGTTGAATTATGAACATCAGGTTATCAAAATGAAAAATGTCTTGGAAATGAACTCAAATCATCTTGAAGCTCATTCTCTCCATTTTAGGATCTCGTCCACACGGTCACCATCATTGTCTGTTCATAAGTGACAGTAAATCACATTTCTCTCAGAAAATGAGACATTCCTTAATCTGAACAGATTCCTGCAAGACATTACGGAAAAAAGTAATGAGTAAAGCAAGGAAATTACAAAGAAAAGCATGCATTGGCAGAGCTCCTCATACTGCACTGAGTAGTTCT
The DNA here is from genome assembly GCA_900660455.1 of Gephyroberyx darwinii. Lineage (NCBI taxonomy): Eukaryota > Metazoa > Chordata > Actinopteri > Trachichthyiformes > Trachichthyidae > Gephyroberyx > Gephyroberyx darwinii. The sequence continues at coordinate 8,820 of CABFOQ010001674.1, read as the reverse complement.
GATGAAATGCAATAAAGAGCACTGGATCAACTCAATTAGAGTAATCACAGAATAAAGACCCATGACAAGACCCAGCAAATGAGAGAGAATTGGAAGCCCCTAACTATAGAAATGTTGTGTGTACATTTAAGCCTAAATAATTGTCATCTCATGTAATCAGACATAAATTTGAGTCAATGTGAAGACTTGACACTTACAGAGCCTTGGGTCCTGAGCTCGTTAAGCGCATCTGCAGCATTCATTCTCATTTTGTGACAACATATCAAATCATTATACGTTCTACCCAAAGTAAATTAATCACTAACATTTTATTTTGATAGACTAGGACTACAAAAGTGCACAATTATTTACTGGTCTATATGAGCTATACTAGGTTATGTCAGGTAATACAATTATCCTTAGATTCAGTCAAGCCCTATTTGTACAACATCAGAGGCACAATGGAGATGTACTGTCAGTGAGATCTCATTAAATCAAATGGAAAAGGAAAAAAAAAAAAAAACACAGACCGGCCCATGTGGTATCTAAGCACCAATCCCTCACTAGGCTGCCTGTGATTCTGACCCCATATTGTTGTGCATGATCTCAATTACAATTTGCGGACCAGAGTAGTTCTGACCATTTAGGCAGATAATATGAAAAGCAAATGCCACAGACTAGTTGGCATTTGAAAAATATTTTATCTCCAATCCACCAAAAGTCGCAGGCAGCCACTGGTCTCAGTGCCATTGCTAAGTTGCGAGTCAGCGCTGAGGTAATCTTCCACAACACAGCCAGCTTTTGCTGACGAGGAAATAATGACATTCTGATGCATATCTTGCCCCATGATTCCCTCTCATGGGAGAAATGAAAGGCTAAATCTGCTACAATAAAGTCAATATTGTCTAAATGTATGGTAATACACTTTGGGGATAACCTTTTTTTCTAACCTTTTGTTAGATTCTCTGAAATGATTAAACAATATTGCTGGATTAGAGTTTGGAGCTGAATGACATTTGAACAAATGATTGAAAAAATACCCTCATTAACTGTCCACAAGGACATAACTTTATTAAACTTTATTTTATTAAAAATGGATATATAATGTTTTTAAAATGTTATTCAATTGCTCTTCAAATGCTATCTGTGCATATACACATTAAGCTGTAAATATTGTTTAGAGCCCCATTGGGCTGTTTCAAGTACTGAAAGTAAAACTATGATATTCTAGCTGTTGGAGTCTACTGATAGCTCAAGCTTCATGCCCACTGACCTCATGCTGTCATCTGTCAACAGAGTGTGGGTAGTGGAAGTGGTCTTTTGATGCTCTGAACTTAAATCACAGGACCTCCGTCCTGTGGTGAGGACTGTAGGCTAGTATATGTTGTCTAGTGCACCAATACCACATTTTCACTGCTGGTACTAATTCAGATTACTAGATTACAATTAACCTTTGAATATTGGCCAATACGAAGAACCAAAATGCAGTCCATTCGTTTTAACTAGTTTTAGTACTAAAGATCATTAGTTTGGGGTGACTGGACAACAATTATTGATATGTAATCCACTTTTATTCAATGGAGAACCATAATAAACTTTTATGCATGAAAAAGGACAAAAGGCTGGTGTGATTTTGTTTCATGTGTTACTGTAGGAGAAATTCTCCACCTACAACACTGACGTTATGGTATAGGCCCTACATATGATACCAGTAGTGATATCAGTGTATCCATGGTGTTGCCTCTCCTGAGAGCCAAACGTATTGCAATAACACATTGTATTGGGGAAATACAAAACGCAATACAGAAAACCACACAACACGTCGGAAAGAAAACAATACAAACACAATTAAGTATGACTCATTTAAACCCACAGAGATGACATCCCACTTTTTAATGGTGGCTAAAACAGGTGACAGGTGTGTTGTCCACAATCAGTCAACAACCTAATATTTCTGGTGGTTTCAGGTGTGTGATCCCTGATTATCTTATCACCTACTCAGTCAAATGCACTTCCTTCAGGAAATTAGACGTGGCACATGATAAAGTCAAATAAAGACAAACTCTTTGTAATCAGTGCAGGTGTAATCTACTCACCCGTCAACCTATTTTTTGTGAAGGAGACTATTGTGATATGGACTGTGAGGACAGTCCAGTATTAATCATATATGCAAGGATGTAGTGGACGGTAAAAAAGGCTGACATGAATGTGACATACATTAATAATTCTTAATTCATAGTGATTTGTGTTTATATTAATGGTTGTTTTCCTTTCCTTGATCACTGACTGGAGGTCACAGTTAACACTACATCACTGATCAGCCTTAGATGAAGCCCACTGAAGCCCACTTAAATGATTTTGCTCCAATTAGAGGGCAAGCTAATCTGCTTGTTTTGTGTGAATTATCAAAATTTGACCAGATTATTTTTTACCTATTTCACATGAAGCCTTGTTGAAACAAACAAAACAAATATTGGAACGTTTTAATTTATACCACATACAGAACAGTTTACTGAACAGTTAGGCTATAAAACTGATAGTTTCAGTTTCTGTCCTCACTGGCTGGCTGAGTCCCTTTGGAAGCTGTTGTAAAATACTAATGTAAAAAATATTAATGAACTAAACAAAAACAACTACTTATGCTGCTACTTGTGTCATCCAGCACCCACGTTGTTTAGCTACTGTTTGAGACCTATATTGCTTGGCGGAAGAATAAAACTTAACTTTAATGAACATTATTAACTACTTATTATCAATTAAAAATAAAGAATTTCTCGAACATTTTCGTTCTTTTTTAATGCATTGGTGTGTTGCCGACGTTTCGTGCATAGCAGCTGTTGTAAAGGCACTGTAGCAAGTGTATACAAACTCCCATATACAGCCCTCCTCTACGCGCCCGTATCCAGAAGCGACACCTCAACAAAGCGTTTGAATGTGGGCGGGACTTCCGACTGAGCACACCCGGAAGATTTGGATGCAAGTTTCACTGCCTGACGTGCATCCATATGTTCGCTACTTTAAACGTTTTCATGTGATTTAGGTGTTTTTATATATAGTAGTATTTGCAACAATGTTGTCTTTAGATTTTCTTGACGATGTTCGTCGCATGAATAAGCGGCAGGTATGTACCCAACCGTTAGTTTATACCGACTGCTTCCTTCTATGGTCCGGGACCTGAGCTAACTGACTAGCCGACGACCGCTAACTGACTCGAATAACACGTTGCACGATATCTGTCACTTGTTAGCTAGCTAAAAAGTCATGTATTTTACGCATATGTGCCTTTCACAAAGCTCACTCTGTAACGTTACCCAAATGAAAGCTGGCTGCCTTGTTTAAAGAATGATCTGACTTCAAAGTAGCTAGCTACCTCCCTCATTTAATTGTACTACACTGATTTTGCACTCTTTGTTCCAGAATAGGTGTGTTTACTAATGAATTTTCAATGCATTGAATTTCATCTCACATATAATTGAGGAAGTCTAATAAGATGGACTGTTTGGTTAGGCCTAGACAGATTGAGATGGCCTTTTCAATGAAATGTTTTGGATGTAGTCTCATGCAAACCATATGTGAACACTTTGTGAAACTTTGAAGGGGTCTAGATTATTACTAAATATAACTTTTAAAACCTGTGCATTTTTGTATGCAGCTCTATTACCAGGTGCTGAACTTTGGTATGATTGTGTCCTCTGCGCTGATGATCTGGAAGGGACTAATGGTTGTCACTGGCAGTGAGAGCCCCATCGTTGTCGTTCTCAGGTAAGCATTTGATTATTGTTCTGTTTGGCCTACACAATTGCCAACCCTGTTGGTGCATGACCAGAGATTCGCTAGCTAGTTAGATCCACTAACCTGCTAGCAGGAGATTCAAATCATTGTACTGTACTGTACTGGACTACTCAGAATCCAAATGGGCCAAATTTTCCCTGGGTTGTAATGGGCTCAGGAGGTAATGTTGCCAGAGCAGTAAGGTCTTGAGTTGAAAACTCTTCCACCGCCCACTGGCCCTCTCTAATGTATCTTTGTGGTTTATAAAAACGGGCATTGGGTGGGTGCATCACCCATAAACTCGGTCTGACATTGCCCTGCTGCAGGCAGAGTAACCTACGACCTTAAAGAAACGTATTATTCATATCCTAATGCAGGGAAAACAATGGAGTTATCTCAATAAACGGCAAGTTCGATTCCTTGTGCATGTATTGTAATTGGTGATTAGGTAACCCAGGATTTGTGGCTAGACTGGAGGATATGGTGGACTGATGGTTTAGACTTCTGGCTTCTCATATGGCCTCCGCAGGCTTGGGTTTGAACCTCAGGACACTTTGCTTCCCCTGTTCTGTCTCACTCTACTGTTCATAGCATTGTGAATGCAGTGCTTTTAAGATTTTAGTTTTGAAAACGTATATTTACTATTATATAAAAACACCTTCTCATAACAATTCTTTGCTATTTGTGCCTGTTATTTCAGTGGGAGTATGGAGCCAGCTTTCCACAGAGGAGACCTCCTATTTCTGACCAACCGGGTAGAGGATCCCATCAGAGTCGGAGAGATTGTTGTCTTCAGGATAGAGGGCAGAGAGATCCCAATAGTACACAGAGTACTAAAGATCCATGAAAAGTATGTACGCACAGTTAATTATAAAGTGGTATGGTAGTACTCCCAGTATAACCTGGGTCCATGCCTGTCTCTGATGCTTGAGGATGCTATTTGTAGGATTGAGTAGTTTTGAAAAGGTGTCTAAAATAATGTTCAGATAGGCCTATGTGATATTTCACACTCAGCATGAATCTTCATTCAGGCATAGATACCTTGAGAAATCAGCCATAATCAACAATGAGCTCTAAAACTATCCTGATACTTTGTCCACAGGGAAAATGGAGACATTAAGTTCTTGACCAAAGGGGACAACAATGCAGTGGATGACAGAGGGCTGTACAAGCATGGGCAACACTGGCTGGAGAAAAAAGATGTGGTGGGAAGAGCCAGGGGGTAAGAAAGTCCATAACACCATAGATAACCTTGCCTGTCTTGCAATATTGTCGAAGCCTTGTGCACTGGTGACAGGTTTCTTACTCAAAACTGGGGCAGAAGGGCAACCATTTTAAATTTTGGAGCAGAGAAAGTAGCCACAACACACTTTCCACCCGCCGTGTGCTTGTCCACCGCGGCCCGGTGGTTGGGGACCCCTGCCTTAGACTCTAAGGCATAAGGCATCTAAGACATAAGAACATTATTTTGTCTTTTCGGGATAACATTTTTTGACAGATTTCACATTAATTTCTAACAGGGTTTTGGCCCCATTATTAAGTGCTCAGGAGCACATCTATAAGAGCTGGTTTGTTTGTTCACGTGTAACGCTTTTTGCAGTGCGCAGTGCTCTGATGAATTATCACGTGGTCTTTAGAGCCCTAATAGTGCTGCACAAGGGAAATACAGTGTGCACTTTTACACCGGACAGTACGGTAGAGGTCACGAAAGCATCGCCGGGTCTAGGTTGGTGTGCGGTAGATTCACATACCAGCAAGTAGCTTGGTGATTTTCTTACTGTAGTGGCAATGTAGTCAATGCACAAACTATATATTTATTTCAGTGATTTTCTTAGTTCCAACAACACTGTGCTGCCACAGCACTTGGGAGTTAACAGGTGGACTTTTTCACTCACTCCAATCATGCATCATCTGAGCACCTACAATTTACCGGCACACTTGTTTTCTGCTTTTTGTGATGTGGCTAAAATGTTGCATTCTTTAAATCTTTTGAATAAATTCTGACTCAAGGTACAGAAGTCTGTGCCAACCTTCTGATTAGTATTATTATATAGGCCAACCTGTGTTATGCATCAGTGAGATGACCTGATGGTGAATATCCTTATCATCTCCAGGTTTGTGCCATACATTGGAATTGTTACCATTCTCATGAATGACTACCCCAAATTCAAGGTAAGGTTGTTGACCCCACTCCCCCAATCCCAATTTGCAGGTTTTACTTAAAGGAGTAATTAAATCTAAACTTCATGTTATGATAAATGCTAGTTTCAGACATTATTGAAATCTTACCTGTTTTCTGTCCCCAGTATGCTGTTCTCTTCATGCTGGGTCTCTTTGTACTGGTCCATCGGGAGTGAGGTACCCACATTTCAGGATACAAGGATGAACCATGTCCAGGAAACCTCAGTCATGCCTTTTGAAAACAGAATTAAGTTAGATTTCGTCAAACCCAACTGGCTTTTTTGTACCATTTGTTTGAGCATTTTGTAGAAATGTGGATAGGGTGTTTACATTTGAAAAATCCAAGCTTTAAAAGTATTTTTGTGAGGGAACTAGGCTAGATTCAAGTTTAAGTCAATCTTTATTTGTAATTTTCTTCAGAATGTGAAAATGACATTCTTAATGGTTGAGTCTTGTTTCTTTACTTCTTTACTGTTAATTCATTGTCTTTTGGAAAAAGATGTGTGAAGTATTTTATGACAAGTGAATATGAGAGTGATTATTAAAAATTGAATCTGTTACCCTCCATTATGGATTATTTTAACTCTTTCAAATTCTCCACTACTCTACTCTTTATACTCTACAGTGATAGCCAGTGTAGAAGCTACACTGCTACTTGACAGTCCTGAAATTAAAAACACTTCCCCTTGGTGGTGGAGCATCAGTGAAATAGAAATGCAGAAAGCATGTTAAGTGGGACTTTTATGATTACTTCATCTGTATATGTTGTTAGACTCTTTTACATGTTGACATTGAGTAGATATGTCTTATGTCCAACATCTGTTTTATTTAGATTTAGCCAGTAATAAGCAATACGCACGTTTCGGAAATCTTTTTGAAAAACCTTTTGAGAGGATAATGAGTTTTTTGTATTTCTAGCATTGTTAGTTAATGTATTAAATGATAAACATTTCAAACATTGTTAGCAATCCTCTACTGTATCATATGAAATGTATTGTTTTCCAGAAGACAAGCAAAAAATAACTACTGAAAATAGGATGTATGGTGAAGAATGTACAGTGCTGCATGTTTTAAAACGCCTTTGGAATACTTTAAAGGCCTCCTGCAGTGGCTACACCATCACCCCATTCACATTTTTAAGCCTCCCTGAAAATGGTCCATCTCAAAAACTGATTGTTATATCTCCACCAGTCCCATTCAAAATAAGGTTCAGGTCTGCAACAGGGTAATCAGGGTGGGGATGCAGAGCTGCGCCTACTTCAATTGTCAGAGATCAGATGCTGTTCCCACTTTTCCTTGTAAATGAAATGATTTGCTTGCAAGGATTGTTGGAACATGTTCCTTTTTATTTGTAAGGTCACTGGAGGAGGGCTTCAAAGTTCTGGGAGATTCTAAGGGGATGATCCATGAGACGCTGGGATGTTTGTGGGTTCCTGGCGGTGACCTTGTCATGAATGCAGACATGCTTAAAGTTGAAGCAGAATTAAATGGTTTATGTATAGTTACCTCTTCATTTACAAGTTTTTTTTCTCCATCATGGTCTTTCATGATGATACTGAGACAGGGCAGGGGAGATTCTGTTGTGACTATCCTGTAGTGGCATGTAATCACAGATGTCTCAATTATGGATCAACTTGCATCAAATCTAAGAAGACAAACCTACTTCACACCCTGTTCAGGTACTTGAGTTTTGATTGAACTTGATTACATTCGGCAAGTGTTTCTCAGACCTCTGGGACCTTGACCATGTAGCCAAGTATGTGGTGAATTGAGGGCACATACTGTCACAAAATGTATTAGGGTATGGAATAAAACCACAATACGCATCATGGAGGTAAAAATGTATCTCTAACCATCACAATTAGACATGATTGAGCACAGATGGATAAAGAAATTCACAAATCTATCAGCATTTCATCATGAACCATGATCAAATCGTCACTGGTTTTCAGTTACACTTCATTTCTGAGACTACAAAGAGCTGTGTTTGAGCAGTTGAGTTTTGGGCAGAAGCAACACCAAAACTAGTAAGTAGACAATAGTCTCGTGGGATATTATGTCAAGCCTGATGTATTTTTTCATCTTCCAAAAATTATCTTCCAAGTGAGAAGTGCTTGTGAAAATCCATCACACCTTTGAAGGAAAATGCAATGCTATAAAATCATGTTGCATGTAATGTGGCCGTCTGTCTCACAGGTTATCAAATCTCAGTGAAATCACTGGGAGTAGAGATAGCAGCTCGCTGATGCCGTGATGGTCGGGACCGCTCTTCTAATTAACCTGACATTCAGCAGTGCAGAATGGTTGAAATCAGAAGTGTGTGTGAGTGTGTGAATGCTAAAGGTTAAGAAAAGAGCACGATACTAGCTGCATCTCTTCCACTGAACCTCCAACTTTTAGCACCCCGAAGTGACAAAAAATGCGGTCTGTCTTGTCAACTCTAAATTAGCAGTGGGAATCAGCGGGTCCTCCTGTTCTCAGGAGGCTGATGGTGATCACAGCAGCATGCCACAACTGGCCAAATGTCATCTTGCTCATAGTCAGTCATAGTCATAGCGGGGGTGCGTCCTGGCAGGAAATGATTCTTGCTCTCAACTTCTCAACTCATGAGAGGGATACATTGGGGATCGATAGTTGCATGGGAGACCCGATAATAGATCACACAATTTACACCAGTAATCCTCTGAGAATAGACTACAGCGTACATACCCCAAGAGATGAAATTATGTCAGTTTGTTAGTTTATATAGATTTTGTTGATTCATACAGTATCTGTTGTGACATGATTTCTGGTTGGTTAAGTATAACAGCGTGATGAATATCTCGACTGAAATTATTAGAATGTACCCTGACCAAACTTTACTCATGACATGCATCTAATCTTTAGGAA
>CABFOQ010001673.1:0-10597 GCA_900660455.1 Gephyroberyx darwinii | reverse complement strand
CACTGTGATTATGTGAGGTCCTGTTGCTGCCTCCTGATTGATGGTCTGCTAGCAGGGCTTATGGTCCAGGGCCAGAGGACAGAGATAGAGGGCAGCTCACCAGAGATAGCAACAACAGCAGCTCTCCAGTAATCACCTAGCAGCAGCCCCCAGAGAGAGTCACACTACTAACCCTCATTATTGCAACAGGGTGGGGGCGCTGAATGCGTGATAGGTCAGGTCTTGGTAGGGGCTGTAATGTACTGACAGAGGGAAGACACTTAAGAGGAAGATGAAGTACAGACTAATTAAAGTTACACTAGTTTTTTTAAAAGAACAAAATAGACTTATCAGTCTAATCCCATCAAGTGAGGCTACATTAGAGAAAAGCGTCTCATCCCCACTAATTGAGACCCTGTAGATTTGCCCTCTTTGCCCAAATGAACTTCTGGTCTCAGATATGGACACTTCTCTGCCTCCAAGGAGTGACATATCAAAACACAAGTGCCAAATACAAACTGTCTCCTAAACAGCAGCAAGCGAGCGGCAAGCTGGACTCACCAATGTTAGATCTTCCGACTCTCTTGTCCCTTTGGTATCAAGCAATCCCACACTGGTGGGGTTGATCCACATGAGCGTGCTGTGTGTTTGCTGAGTATTGAAGTTGGGTATTGAAGTTGAATTTTTCCTATCACCGCCAACATGCAAAGTTGCCTCATGGAGCTTTAAGCTGTATCGCAGCTTTATAGGGAAGACCACTCTACCATCTGGTCCAACAGTGAGCCTCTTACTACTTTGAGAGCACTTTGGTAGTGGGTTGAACTTGGGAAGCTTTAGTCGGTGAACCATACAAAAGGAAGACAGTTAGATACTCCTGGATATATATATATATATATATATATATAGACCTAGTAGCAAAGGCTGAGCAGTGAGGCTGGAATGGAAGGACTGCCCAGTTGAAGTTGAATTCGTAGCCTCTCCTACGACCAGACTACTGAAGGACCTGGGGATTCGCAGACAAAACCTTGGATCAGACAATCAAAGCAGTTTCAGAAGCAGCAGAGCAGAGTAGCCCGTGGGTGTTTCTGAAGAGAATGGATACCAACTGGCATCCAGAGTAGGAAATGAATCTCCTAGGCAAGGCTTAGCATCGCTAGGCTTGCAGGATTGGGTTTCTACACACTGCTGTTGCTGATGTAGTTGTTCTAGCTACTTGTTAGGTTGCACCACGTTTTATTGTTTCATTTGTGCTATTTAGTTATGAAGATTTCAGATTGTGTAATAGATTACACCTCGAAGAAACAAATTGGGTCGGGCCTTGAAGACAGCGGTAGTCATAGAATTGAGGACATTTGTTTTTAATATAAGTATGCTTTTAATCAGGGAAGATTGGTTTTTCCCTGATTGAACATGATGACTGTTCTTCCCAGCCAGACCCTGGTGCTACAGGTTGCTGCCTCAATGCCCTGCTGATGAAGAGCTCAAGTGATGACTGCTTAAACACGTTAATTAAAGTAGCAACTTTAGGCGCACACACAACACGCTTGGGTGCCGAGACTTCGTCTGCAAGTTTCCGCCACTGTCGCAGCACATGCTATTCTGCTTTTTTTTTGCTTTTGTGTTTTTGCATAAACTTGCAGAATTGCACAAATGCATTACACAGCATTACTGCAGTGGCAGAGTTTCAGCACACTGTGAATATCTGCGTCCGTATCCGATTGTTAATCCAGCCATGCCGCCGTACATCAACAGATTCATCCCTATTGACCCAACCTGTAATAAGATAAGGCATCAATTGTGTAGGTGACCAAAATTTGTAGACCTTACCAGTGGCCAGCAGGGTGGCCTAGTGGTTGCAGAGACAGTCCCGTAACTAGTGTGTGCCCAGCAATAGCCGTGTGTCCTGTCAAAGCATCCCTGAGGCACTAAAGCCCTCATTGTAAAAAAAAACTGCTTAAAATGAAAAGACAGTTTCTCAGATGACTTTAGATTCTAGCTATTTTGCTTCCCACTGAGATTCATGTAGTATAGAATGAATATATTTTAGTAGAATATATTTAGAATATATTTTCTGTAGTGTAGAAATCACACGGAGCACAATAGCTTAAACATTATATACCCGTTGCAATTCCTTCCTCACCCTCTCGTAGGTTTCTCCTGTGGTGAATCAGAGGCTAGCGTGGTGTTAGGTAGTCCGGCTTTATCGTCTGTTGCTTAAGCTTTTTTTTGCTGTTTTTTTTTCACTCTGTGTTGTACCTTTTTCAGCACAGCCACTTCTTAATGGGAGAGATAAGCAGCGTGGCCAAAAAGGGTCCAAAAAGCAGAGTGACGAGATGATTCACTTTAGGAATGCAAATAGATAATGGTCCTGCTCCCCGTGTTTGCTGAGTGTCCTTGGCTGATAAGAGGGAATGAAAGATGGATTTCGAGGAGAATTGAATGCCCCTAATGTTTGTGCCATAGTTCATCTTAAGGGCAATTATGAACAATTGAGCCGTGATGTTGGGGTCTGAAGTGGAGATTAGAGGAGAGATTGGAAGGCGGCCACCACAGCGATTCATCATGATTGTTGTCATGTTTTAAATGGTCCTCGCTGAAATGGCTTATAACTTGGTGGTGGTGTGTGCGTTTGTGTGTATATGTGGGGGGGAGGGGGGCAGGTTACTACAGCAATAGGTATTCAATTGCTCACTCTGTCTCTTGTTTTTTCAGTGGTCAAACTAGATGTCATGACAATCCTCCATCTCACTAATGGTTGACAGCATAGACAGTAGGTTTGTGTGTGTTTGTGTGTGTGTTGACGCATTGTTATCCCACAGTGCAGCATTTCGAGAGTAGTCATCAAACCTGGTGTAAAACTGCCTCATTTAGGAAAAGGTCAGCATTTTTCTGTCAGGTGTAAGAAAAAAATCTGTTTTTTCTTCCTTTGTTGTGTTCTAATTGTGTCTCTTGGCTTTGGGAGGCAGCACCGATGTTCTTATAGCTCCTATGAAGCACCGTTCACCTTTTCTCCATATCAACCTTGAGAGCCCAGAGCTATACACATTTCCAAAAATGAACTAAAAATACAACAAGCCAGGCTTTCACCCCCATGCATATTGTGCAGGTGAAATACCTTGGTCAGTAAAATATGTTGACTCTAATTAAAGACAGAATAGAATTATTCCAGATAAACTACATTATGTTTTTGAACCAGACGTTTCCTGTTTCTATGGTCATATATATTTTGTATTTGCAGCCATTACTGAACAACTCTGCAGTCTTAACGGACTAACCACCTTTCAGGCTTGATGACTGTTGGACCTGTGTGTGTGTGTGTGTGTGTCAGCATGTAAGTTAATATGTCTTCGTCTTTTTGTCTGAGTTTGCGCCTGTTTATCTGCAGCTCCCCTCGGTCCAGTCGGGCTGTGTTTTCTGGCCCTATCGACCTGCTGTAATTAGGGGCCCAGGGCTATGGAGCAGGAAGGCGATCAGAGCCGCCATGTTCCACCGAGTCTTTAATTGAAACGTTGAGCATTGCCAGGTTCACCGTCGGCCCCCCTCGGGTCCTGCTGTCGCCTCCGTGCCACCTCCGCGACGGTGACAAACCTTCAGAAGAGCGAGTGCTAGTCAGGAACGATAAGCAGGTAATTGCCTGTAGACCCAGACGCGAATTACGAGAATCTGGTGCTCCAGCTTCATTGGACATGCTGCCAGGGGTTGTTTGTGCCAGTGTTGGGGAAGTGTGACAGCCCAAACTGATACAGCCAGCTGAGGTGAGCTTGGAATGTCATTAGCTTTGTCTTATTTAAGCCAGCATATAGCTCCGGTCCTTAACGTCTGATAAATCTTGCTGTAGTTGTGATGTTGCAAAAGTAGATAACATTTTTGCGGCGGCATCAGTGTTCCTTATACACAGATAAAAATGGAAAACAATTTTCTTCCCACTTCCTTATTTGAGTTGGCCTATCAGGCAGCACATGGAGCCAGTCTGTAGCCTGCAGGGGGTTAAAGGCTGTGCCTGACTCAGGGTGTCTGGCTACTTAGCTTGGCACAGAGGTAGAGAAATGAGCATGCTTTTCAAAGCCTGGCCCAGTCTTCCAACCAGTGTACTTGCTGACATTTATCGCTTGGTGTTATTGTTATGGCTGCAATAACTCTCCCCGCCAGGGAATACTGATGGTGTTCCAAATTGACCAACTCAAGGATTTCAATGAGACAGCTCATCGTATTATGGTGATGGGAGCGTGAAACTAGGCGGCCTGCGATATCATTATTCTCTACTTGAGAATCGTGCTTTCCTGTCATCTGTCACAACAGTCATGTTGTCAGCTCCATCCTGGAAGGTGTATCTGCTGGCCCTCATCCTACTCCTTACCCTTCCAGCTACATAAAAACAAGTCTCGGCTGTCAGGGATTGGTCACATGAGACGATGTTAACCCCCTGCTGATTTTCCTCAGTCACAATATTGGCAGCCATTACATGTATCCTCTGTGGTGTTTAGTGTCCATGCCTGAAATACTAACTTTCATCATGACATTTGCTGGGAATACTCCAAACACCCAGCAGCAACCTAGTTACTATGGAGATGCCATTGCTCAGTGTGATGCTTTGTAGATACACATGCACGCTCCACACACATTGACAGATTGAAACAGACAAAGTGAGAAAAATAATATTGGTCATTAATTGCATTGCCTTGTTTATGCATTTCCTTTGTTAACTAGCAGTGGAAATTGAATCTTAATGCTCAGCTAATATGCTTCTCATACCGGCAAATGAGCATGTACCCCTAATTTCACTATGTTCCAGCAAATGAGCATCTGACTTTGTTTGAACATCAAACACCACAGGAAGCTTGATTGGGGCTTTTGATTTGGCAATTGTTCTGCTGATATGAAAATGTGGTACATTGGCGCTTTGCCGGAATTGGCATCGCACACAGGGTGCTAATTACTACAGGAAGTCAGTCCTTCAAACACAGTGTTTTCTTTGCTAAGTATGCTGCACTTTTTCACCCTTAATGCAATACGCGTGTATACAAGTAGATTACAAAAAGACAGTATTATTGTTTATATACTATTTGAGAGGGAATCATTCTAAATAAAAGAGCCTACTTAAGCGTGTAAGAAGATACCATTCATTTGCTTTTTACATTCAAGCAGAGAGGAGAGTCTCTTTCTTGATACTGAGTGCCATAAATCCTGACTGAATTCTTTTCTTCATCGTTTTTTTGACATTCCCAAGTCCAGCCAGTCCCAGGCCCACTGCTATTGTGCTAAATTCACTCTGGTTTCTAATCTTATTTCAGTGGTCCTCAGGGCGCTGTCACTTAAAGCTGAATGATAGGGTCTACCCCGGCTTAAATCGGTGAAATATAGGTTCCCCCTCACTCATAATAGTCATTTGAGATCCTTTTAAGTAAAGCAAAAACTACACTCCTAGGGAATCATGGGGTCTGAGGGAAGCTTGGAAATGGGTACTAACCTTTCAGACTTTAGGGCACTCTTTCCAAGACGTTCGACATTTTAACTCCATTTCAACATCATTTTGTTTCATGTATAACAGTGAAATATAAGTACAAATGTTGAAAGGTAGAGTCATATCAATGCGGTGTCCTAGGGGGAATATTTTGGTGTTATTGTCCTGTTGATGCCCCCCAGCCTTACTACAGATCTGCTCAAGACATGTCAAAACTTAATCCTGATTTGGGGATTAAGTTTCTTATTGCTGTTGTGCTATTCCTTATCCTTAAGTGCGTGGGAGCGTTGGTGTTGGTGCCGACAACTGCACCAAATCTTTGTGTTCAAATCCTTGGCATGTTGTCAGTTATTTTCCTGATCTTTTATCGTTCCTGTTAAGGCTGCTAAGTGTTTAGAAGATGTTGCATTTTGATGTCTGATCTTGAACTCATTACCCCCATTCAAATGGTACAAAATAGACCTCTAGCTCCAGCATGCTGTGCAGTTATGGGCAGATTGGGATGAAGGGACGTGCTGGCTTCAATTGGAACAATTGGCTTCAATAGGCGAGCAGGATCTTGGCACGTCACAGATGTGATTTTGTCAATAGAGGACACGAAAACATGCTGAACATCTATTGTGCTACATTGAGGAAGTGCATACGGAAGCCTGCTTTGTGGCGTGAGAACGCCTGAAAGCATCTTAGTGCATTAAGGCTATTGAGCAGGAACTTCAATCATGTGTTCACAATTACCTGTTCCCAAGAGGGGCCTTGCTGAGGATTCTCAGGAGAACCTTTGAACATGAATTACAGTCCATGGTGCTGTTGCGGTGTGACTGAATGTGCTTGAGTGTGAACAGGTTTGTATGAGTTGGTGTAAAAATGCTTTTGTAGCTGTACTCAAAAGAGGGAGAGAATGAGAGAGAGTGATGGCATGACAGCATGCCAGTGTGAGTCATAACTGTTCATGCCAAGGCTTAATGATATCGTTCCGTTTTGGTGCCAGGGGGAACAGGCAGCATGCCATTACTATTGCGACACAAACTCACGGAAAGCGTGACGTCTAGACCCTCCTATTCATCAGGATCATCTTCCCCCATTAAGCGTGGATTCACAGCTTTCTAAAATAACAAGAGCGTTCAGCAACTCAAGTTTCGCTTCATATCTCTTCATTTAACCGATTAGGAAATCACTAAGATCAAAGTTAATGAAATAACTTGATATCTGCTTCTTCTCTCCAATGAGGAATTTTGTATTTTTCTGTTTGAAGGCAGTGCAGGAAAATTATGAGATGATACAATGATGAGAACTGGTTTTTCACCACACCTAGGCTACTAAGGTCACCTTTTCTATCCTGCCCCTGAAAGTCAAGGGCTTTATCTTTGATTCCATTAAATTTTCAGGCAACCAATTCCACATCTGCTTGTTCATGCATGGATGGGCCCTTCAGTTCAGTACTATTTTTTTTTTTCCTTTCGAAGAACTTCCATTTTCATTGGCCTACCGTTAATAGGCAAGTGAAGGTGATTGAAAGGATGTCGGGCACATTGAAGGCCTCATCCAAGTCTCCTCATGCAAACTGAAAAACTGAAGTTGTCTAACTGAAATGTCATGCTACTATACTGTTTCCCCCTGATAAAGTCTAAATAAAGTAATGCAAAAGCAGTTTAAATTTCAAGTTACAAATAAAACAAATTATATTTGAACAAGGGTCGCTCTTATTATACTCTTCTTCTTGATTCTTTGTTTCGGTCCAAAGTTTATTGGGGTCTTCCAAGAACACTCTGATTCATTTAACAGCATACTTTCACAAAACTGTCTGGAGCTTAAAGGAACAATGTAATATGCAACAGTTTTCCACTTTATGAGCCAAGATTATTTTTTGCATGTGAATTTCATGGACAGGCAGATGAATGGAGAGAATAAAGAATAAATAGGTAGGGGCGAAGAGGCTTAATGTTTAATTATTGACTTCCTCACAAGTCTCTCAGACGTTTTCTTTGGAGGTTACAGGGTCAGAGTGCTAAAAGCCTCAACCACAGCTTGAGAAGATTCCATAAGATGCACACTGATCACCCTGGGGATGAACTCCCCTGAGAGTCTGTATTACATTTTAACAGGGTTGCTTTGCAGCTCCACACATTTCAGGAACGGTAGAGGTGTGCTTCTCCAATACAACCAAACCTCCTTTCCATTTATGTGCTGTCATTTTCAGCTATGTATCACAGCTGTTGAGCAGCAGGCATTTGCTGTTGATATAGACAAGATTGCGCTGAAACCTTGTGAAACCTATGATATTTTCTAAAAAAAAAAGACTTATTCCGTGTACATTTGCTAAAAAGAAATCAGAAATCAATTGTTTCTCATGTACTTACAACATGGGAAAATGTTGTGCTGAACAGCATAGCGAATGATTTTGCCGCTTCTCTGAAATGAAGCAATGCCATGAAAGTAATACATGTTATGACCTTATCAAGAGTCCCAGCACAAGTTAACCCAACAATGTACCAAGCCAGCGCTATGTTCTCATTTGATAATAAGCCTCTGCGGTGAAGAAAGTCAGACTCTCTCAGTCAATCCACACATCAGAACAGGGTCACTGCTTTACTGCCTGGGATTCTTATTGGGCGATAATGGTGTCTGAGATACCCAGCAGGTGCCTGAATAAACCCTCTAATAGAGCAATTATTCTCAAACAAAAGGTCACCTCAGGCGTGACGACAGGCCCGGAAATCAATAAAGCTCCCAATTACGACCGAAGCACTGGGCCTATATTTGGTCTCCGGCTGCCAGCCATTCAGCAGAAGATCAGATTTCAAGGCGACCTCATTCCCTCAGTACGTCTTTGAGATTAAGTTACCAAATTTTATTGCAGGAGTCTTTGCCTCACCCCCTTTAAAAATGCATAAATGTCTTGGGGCCCTTCTGAAGTGGTCCCCTTGGTAGCAGACTCCTAGCGACTCCTTTTGGCCTTTCTTTTCTTAGCTCACTTGAAAAATTGAAATTCTTTGTCTCTAATAGGAAATTAGTGAAGCGTTTTTGTCTGGTGAGCCGATTATGAGTGACTAAACTTAACATTTCCACTATAACATGAATTTGTGTCTGGAAAGGTTTAAAATCTTTCCATTATTATCAGAAAAGATACTTGAGTTCTTTAGTTGATAGCACTTATTGGCACTAGAGAACATTGTTTTTGTATGTGTGAATTTCTTCCAAAACTGCACATGCATGAATGCTCTGAAATCTCAACGAGCATCAACTGTGTTCGCCTTCCTGGAACTAAAATTGGGCACCCAGGTTCTTCTCATTTACTCACTATGGTTTTGAATAGCGTGAAGGTGCGATGGTCTCTCTCTTTATTACCTGTCATTTTTACTGCGTGATCTCATCAAGTGTTTGGGGAATACAGACTGCACCCTGTCTATTTGTATAGACGGCAAACAAGGCCTATTATCTAAATGGACCTGAGAGTGGACAGGGAAGATACATCTCCTCCGCTGCCTGAGCACATCACAGTGTGTGTGGTCCTGAATGACTGGTTGTAATGTACTTTTTTTTCCCCCCATTGCCGAGGCAACATTGATTTTGAGGGAATGGTTTGTGGGCTGTTGGTTGAACAAGCTATTACACTTTAGTGCAAGCCTTTTCATTCAAGGTCACAGCCAACCTAAATTTGTACTGAGCTAAATCAAAAGAAGTACTATACTCACTGTAAAGCTATATAAAATGTGAATAGCTACAAAATCATTTGCCAACCAGTATGCTCTTTATACTTGAATGATTTGCATTATCGTAATGGGAAATACTTCTTTATTGCAGAAAAATGTCATAATATTTATAACATGCAAGTACTTAGGAGTCACTGAAGTATACCTCTACTGCACAGTTATGGTTTTTCATTGAAAAAAATATTTTACCATATTTCTTAGCTTATTTAAGAACCCTGATAATGTGTCAATGATATTGTTTTTTATTTGCACCCCACAGCTCCCCAAACTATTCTGTTGCCTCAGGACGACGTTATGCCATAAGGGTACCAAAACAACAAGGAAAATCGTGTATTTCCAGAGTACATATTTCATAAAAAATAGTAGAAACAAGGACTTTTTCCATTACAAAACATATCTCTCTATTGTTTAGACAGCACTATAGTGACATCTTTGGCAATATCCTAAAAAACAGCCACTGGTCATTAAGGAATAGAACCATTACCAAAATAACATATTGAAAATGTAAAACATTTTATCATAAAACAACATTATCATAAAAACATTGCCTATGAGAAGGTAGGTAGGTAGGTAGGTACATGACCACTGTCTAATTTTTACAACATCCGTGTATCTGTAAATCATTGCGGTCAGTTCATCTTACTCTGTTTGAAAATTGCTTGTGCACAAAGGATGGAGGAGGACTCTTTTGATGGCCTCCCACCTTGTCAGAGGCATTATATCAGCAACTTGAGACACATAAGTGGCCTGTTCATTCAGCATGAGGTTTAGTGGTTTCATCGATGATAACTTGAAGGTCTACGTTGCTGTAGTACTGGATCTGATGTCCTCAGCTGGTGGAAGGCTGGCCAGCCACTCATGGTAAGGAGGAAAACTAGTGTTGTTACGTGTTTTCCACCGAAGAAGCTGAGGAGCATCCCTTTGGGTGTTGTTATCCTCTGGCTGATTGTCACGAGGTTGATCTTCAACATCTTCATCTTCATCCTCAGCTGTCTATCAAATCAACATACCTCCACTCCAATTATGACTGCTCATCTCTAAGTTGCAGTGCTGCGTCGACAGGCACCATTAGATGACAAATTGACAAAACAGTCGATATCTCTACCCTGTAGTAATTAATGTGCTGACTCCTGCACAAGAGGCATTTGCCATGAACAAAAATCCTTTTTAACCTTCTTTTCTCTGTATGTATTGACATGAGCATACGCATGAGTGCATATGCTCTCTACCGGCTTGCCTGTAATTGAACGCCTTGTGCAAAGACCGCTGAGGTTCTTCCATCGGCTAGCTGGGCTCAAAACAGCACTGTATGTTTTCACCTTTCCGCCCCCCCGTCCAGCACCTTGCAATTGTCCCCTCACCCTCTTCTCTCTTCGTTCTAAGAGAGAGAAAAGGAGGAGAGGAGAAAAGGAGGAGACACACACATACATCCAGTGACAACCAAGAG